>JBAMCP010002152.1:0-14647 GCA_037075105.1 Lissocephala sabroskyi | reverse complement strand
GCCAGGATATTCCCAATTGCAGGGCTGAAACCAACGCAGGGGGTCAGTGTGCCTCCCCGGGGCTCACCGCAAATCGACGTTTAAATATTAAAACATCAATCCACTTAATATGCGAGTTTATAACTTCGAACGAGGCAATAAATCGAACAGTTGGACGGACGGGGAGTAGGGCGGAAATCTTCCTGTTTTTCGGGGTTTTTAATTTTAATCCTCATCATCAGTCGACCGCAAATTTTACTCCCCGACGGAAACAAGTCCGTTTATTTAGCCAAAAGTTATGAGAAAAGCCGGCCAAGAACAACAAACGATTTTCAGGATGGGGGAAGGCCAACATCAAAGGCCGCCACTTCCGTTCCCAAAAAGCTGCCGAATTTGGTGGCCAATTTATTGTTGCCTTGGCCAAAAATTTTATATGCAATTCACTTATGCTGTCGGGCTCCGCCAATGAAATTGCCGAGCTCTCCCCAAAGTGCGTTCAACTCAAGCGGAGCCCCGACGCCTGTAGCGATTTCTCTTTAGCATTTTCCCTGTGATTCTCTCGGCTGTGGCCTTCTCTTCAAGTCACTTCGGACTGAACGAAAGTTTCGAAAAGCCGAACGGTGGAAGGACTCGGGCTGCTTGTTCGTCCTCGTTGGACGAGGCGCAATCAGTTGGCTTCTCAGTGTTTAACCGAACGCAGGTGGGCGCTGTTGGTATTGCGGAGGGGAGAATTTCGACAGAGTTCACTTTTATTGTGTGAAAACAATTAAAAAATTCCGCTGGACTCTTTGGCATTTTGGGGCATTTAATGCGGTCCACCATAAACTTTGGTTTTATGATTTGTCTACGATTTTGATGCCTCAATTTTGGTGGATTGTCGGTCGGTCCGCTCATAAAACGAAACATTCCTCGCTTTTAATTTGCATTCTTCTTCGCCCTTTCCCAGCGAATAAACTTTTAATTCTCGTCTGCAATTAATGATAAATTTTTTACCCAAGACTTTTAAAGTCCCCGCAGTCGTCGCTGAGTTGGGCACTTGGAACCAGTAGAATTCTTCTGGAGTTCAAGAAAAGCAAGAAATTTAATTTTATTTCGGTAATTTTTGACAGTCTTTGAGTTTGAAAGGATAAAGAAAAGTTGTCATGGAAATAAGTTAGATTTGGGTAAATGATTTGGAAAAGCGTTGAGTTCCACATGAGAGGACTTTAAAATTTTATTTAGTCTTTGCCTTTCTTACCAGGAATTGTCTTAAAAGAATGATTGTTGCAGACCTGGAAGATACCTCAAGATTCCTAATTAGGCTTTAATGCGCAGAGGACCATCGTTGAGCAATTTCGCTCGCCTTCCATTTGTGGGAAAATTCTGGGCACGATGATGCCATCGATAAACGATAATGAGATCCTTCAGGCTTATGGCTTGCATTTCCGAAAACATTTCACGGCATCCTTGTCCTCCCTCTCCCGTGGAGGAGGGCGGCTTTCAAATGCAAATGCAAGAAGCCTGGGCCTCTGTTCGCCACAAAGTTCATAAAAATTTCAACAGGCGGGGCAGACAGGCGCGCCTGCCTCACGCCCCCAGCCCCACGCGCAACGCCCACGTCGCCATAATTTACTCAACTGTTGTCTCAGTTGCACGAAACTGAATTTAATGCATTTGCCAGGCACTTTTCATGCCACAGCCGCCAACGTCGTTGCCGGCGCTGCCACAACCGCGCCGCCGTAGTTGTCGGCGTTTTCCTCGGTTCTTTTTCGACAAACAATTCCATTTCCACTTGGCTGTTCATTGTGGCACTTGGCGCTGTCGCTGTCGCCCCTCAACTGACTCAACTGTCTGTGGCAGAGTCTCTGTGGCAATGGCAGTGGCAGTGGCAGTGGCAGCATCGGCATCGTCCAATTTGGCGGCATCGAGCGAGTAAGCGGAGGCAGTCCAGGGAAATGACATCAATCGCATTGTAATATTTCCTGCTACCTTTTGAATAATTTGCATTGTACTTGGCGTTGTCTAGAGACCGAGACCAGCACCCGGACGAGGACTTCGGCCGAGCGAAGCGTGCACGACGGGGACGGGGCATCTGGGGCAATGCAATTGCGTTTGATTGGCCAAATTGTGGGCCACTCGAGTTTCGGTTTTCTTATTTCCCAAGCGGAAATAAAAAGTTAATTGCAATTGCCCCTCAAAATTGTGCACTTTCTGTGGCTTCCAGGCAACAAGTGCATTTTGGCCAACTTAATAGAAATTCCACAATTGCCAGCTCAAAATTACTAGAGAGAAACGAAAAACAGATCAAAATCAAATCGACCCACTTAATTTTTTAAGGTCGCTTGTTACGCAGCTGGGAATTTAAATAAATTTTTCAACTGTCACTTTTAATTGAAAAGGAAAGAAAGAGTATATTGAATTATAGAGGAGGCAGACCGAAATTGTGCTAAGGTCACACAGATCGATTAAAAATTAAGGACTCTCTTTTTTTGATGCATGATATTTTTGTTGGTTTTGGCTTTTAACCCGAAATCTCAGCTTCCTGAATTTTTATCTCTAGGTTCTTTAAGATTTTTCTAATGCCAAACTGGTGAGAATAAAGGAAACGTTTCAGGCTTTCTTTAATTTGATGATTGAGTACCCAAAACTGCCTTATAATTAATTATTTTCTTAAAACAGAAATAAATCTCTCTTTAAGTTTCGACATCCTTTTGAGCTGTTTATGAGATTCGAATACCTACCAATATAATCCTTATAAAATATCTCTTCTTCCCTCTATTGTCGATAGATGTGAATGAGTTTAAGGCCAGCCGAAAATCCTAAACAGAGTATTAAATATTCTTTATGCCCGCAGTAGCCATGCTTCATTTGGCTTTATATTAATTTAAGGCTTATTATGCACGAGCGTGCGAGTGTGTGGTGGTGCGTGTGCGTGCCACGTTTACAAAATTTAAAGGAATTTTTTTTAATTACTCGCTAATTATATGAAATTTGAAATGAATGTGCATAAATTTCATATTATTACATTTTGCGGTTTGTTTTTGAAATATTTCAACGTCATGTTACCCACTCACTAATCAGATGGCGAGCACAGCGGGAAAGGGAGAAATTTATAAATAATTTCCCAGGGACAGCCCATCAATCTTCGCTGCCGCTGCCGCTGCCCGTGCCGTGCCGTGTCAAGCGGGCGCCCGTGCAGGAGGATTATGCAGAGTGCAAAAAGTGCAGCATACATTTTGGGGCGCATGTGGAAACGTCGGTGGGTTTTAGCGGAGGAGACTTTGTCATATTCTGCGGCTTTAGCTTTTTGCCAGCTGGGGAAATAGAAGACCCCGAAGATGGATTACCCGACCAACAGTCATCTCGTCTGCGTTTCGCGCTTTGCCATTCAATTTACCGGGTAACTGAGACGCGAAGCCGTCGGGGGTTTTCATTCAAGTTCTGCTGATTTTCATAAATATGAAAAATCATATGAATTATGCGTCCGTCGCCCCCCTCCATCCGTCGTGCGCTGGTCACATGTGTGGGGTCGTTGGGGTCCACTTCCGGTTGAGTGTGCCCGTCGGTCCGTTCGATCGCCCGGCTTCCGCTATTTGCATATTTGTGAAGCAAACTTCAGGGTAGTTTCATTTGCAGTCGCTTTCGCTTTGATGTGCCTTCTCAATGCTTTCTTATGATGATTTCACTTGGCCTTATTGCCAATCTATATGCATGTGACCCGCTCCCTTCCAAAAGCCCGGATCTGTCAGCCGGCTGGCTGGTTGCTCTTTTTGCGTCGTCGGGGACGCCATCGTGCGTTTTGACTTTTAGTGCTTTTTATATTTTTTGATAAAGTGTTGCCAATTTAGCTGGAAGCCATTTAGACGCCCCGTGCCCTTCACTTCTTCTGGGTATCCTTTCCGCCGAAAGGAGACAGATAGACAGCCTTTCTGTTTGATTGCCACCGCCTACTCCCGTCACCGGGCGGCCCCCCCGTTGGGTAGTGGGCGACGCCCGTTTATGGTCTTTTATTTTTATTTTTAGTTGAATGGCTGGCCGCCCTCGTCCTTCGACGCTTCGACTCTTGTTGATTTTATGTTTCTATTGCAAAAATCGAGGGCGTTCGCAGGGCTCTTTTTGCGGCTTTAAAAACATAAAAAGGGTTCGCCATTCAACTGCCCTGCTAATAGTATGGCCATCGATTGCTAATGTTATGCATACGGTGAATTCATGACCCCGTCAAATGGCCGACCAACGGACCCAAATCGATCCGTTTTCGGGCCGACGTTGCCACTTAAAAATCACGGTTCGAAAAAAAGGAGCAAAAATTATGGTCCCAAAAAGACAAACCCGAAAATAGGTTTGTATTATGTCTGAAAAGTTTTCGGGGAACCTGTCGATTATTCGAAATAAGAGTTGTGAATTTCAGTGGATTTATGGATGGGTCTTCTGGGATTATGATAAGTATTCTTAAGAGTCGAATTCGTATATTTTACAGACTCGATCTATGGAGGAAAGATGGGTAAAGAATTTCAAGGATCTATATTGCTGTTGATGAAAAGATAAGACAATTTTAACTGGGAGTTCGATCTCACCAGACCTCTTCAATCCCATTTAGAACTTTCTTTAATTATAATTTTACACCGACTTACACATTCAGATGGAACCTTGAACTCAACGCAAAATGAACTTAAAAGCAGCAGAGAGCTCGTGGGGAATAACCTTATTTATAATGATAGTTCCCCTTCCCAGACTGACTTCTTTCAGATCCTTATAAAGTCTGATACATTGCTTGATAGATAAACCATTCCGATTGTTTCCTATTTCTTCTCTAGTATTACCACTTGCTTCCAAGGTTTTCCTAAGCTCCGTAGGTTGCTTTGCTCGGTTTTCTTAGCTTGGCTCGGCTATTTTAAGGTGGCCGACTGGCCTATCACTCACTGCAGAATGTTAATTTGAATTTTATCATTCGTGAAATTAAACTAAACCAACAACAACAAGAAGAAACCGACAGCCACCACATAGCGGAAACAAATTCGACAGGTGTAATTATGGGAAGTGTAGGCTGGAAGTTTACTTGTCCCCCGCTTCACTCCTGGCTCCGGGAAGCATCGTCTTTATGGTCGTCTTGCCGGCGCCGCTTGGCCTGGGCTTTCTTGTCTTTCTCGATTGCTTCAATTAAACTTTCCTAAAACAAAATTAATTGGCAGGCGGTCCGTCCAGTTGTCCGCCAGTGAGCCGAGTTGTTTGCGAAGCAGGGAATTCAATTCCTCCTTTTTGGTCGCTTTAAGCAGTCAAAGTTTCCGAAATTCACCACGAAATTTTAATCGCCACCAACCTGGCGACCTTTTCATGGCGGATTTTCAATTGAATTCAACGAAAATTTGCAATGCGAAACGGGCTCCGATCTTCCTCCTGAGTTTTATTCTCTTGTTAATTTCAAGGACTTACAGATTTTTTCGTGCTTTTTAGATTCAGGCGAGAGGCAGAAGTGTGTGTGAGGTGGATGCTCGAAATTTTCAATGCAATTGAAGTCGATTCGCTGGCGGGTGTAGGCCGATTCTTTTGTTGTCAGCCACGTGACGGATATTGAAAATTTCGCACTTGCTGGTGGCATTTGGCGAATCCCCCGAAATTGGTCAACACAACAACGCCCAACGAGAAATGCAAACAAAACACACACACATCAATCGCCATCTCTGCGTATGCCGCCTCCCGGTCTCGACGTCCTCGGAAGGCCCCCGGTTATTGGCATTAGTTGGAGTGGCCGAAGCATTCGACAAAGTGGCCCGGGGGGTGTTGATAGACGAAAGGTATCAGCATTTTGTGGTTTTTGATTGAAGAGCTTACGGCGAACCAGCCAACCGTCCGGCAGTCACATAGACAGCAAAGTCCGGCAGGACAAACGACGGCTGGTTCACCAGTCAACTGTCAGTTTCGACAATTTGAGCATCTGTTGGCCGATGCGATTTTCTCAATGGGCGTTTGCCTAATGGCGGTTTGCGGCCAAGCGGCAGTTGTCGGTCAGATAGGCCAAACCAGCGAACGCAAAAATTACCCATCCGGAAAAGAAGTCCCCAGAGTAATGAGCAGAAACAGTTGCACCGTTTTATGAATTATTATGGATCCAACTGAAGGCAATTATGTCGCCTAAATGGTGGGAGGGAATCTAAAAAAAATTTTAACAGAGAAACTGAGAGACAGTTGTAATGGACAAAAGTCAGAAATCTTAGGATGACAGAGAAAGGGAGAGCCTAAATCCATTTGGAGACGAGTCTGCGTAACTCTTGGAAACATTAATTAAAAGCAAGGAGCGAAATCAGCTTTTAAGGCAGCAAAATGATGTCCCTACGATATTAATCCTAAAGGCAAAAGGATGGAGATTTCACTCCCAAAATTTGTATCGAAAGACCAACAAAAAAAGTGCTACTTGGTCGGTTAGCCGATCAACTGAACTAACCACAAATCTTGGTGAACTCGTGCAAATGCATTTCCTGCCGTCTCTTTGGCCTGCCCGTTGTCCCTTAGCAGCGTATCCTTGGGTTTGGGTTAGGATTTTATTAAGTGCTTAATTCGCATTTAATGGGCCCTGCATTTTTCGCTTTGCTTTCTCATCATGACAAATGCGATAGTTAAATGGATTTATGCTCTGTGATTTTCTCATAAAATTGATTTATCACATTAGCCGCACACCAAAACACCCACACCCACCCCCACCCCCACCCTCATACACATATGAGAACCCAGTTGGTCAGACAGTTGGACAATTGTATCATTTTTCTCTTTCTGTCTGAGATTGTTGGTCCGGTTTAGTAGAGCCGGGTGACTCTGTCCGTCCCCAGGTCCATCAATTGTGGGGACTGCTGGGGGAATATAAACGAGTTGACCGGCCAGCCAGACAGCCAAAGGGAAAATAGAGAGAGTGTGTGTCCTTTGGCGGCAGTTCAAACAAATGGACAGCCAGTCTTTGGGGGGCATCTCAATGGAAATTGCAAATTTTGTGTGTGTTCAAAGGACCCGACGACGACCCTGGCAAATGCCATAAATTTCAACTTAGCCAGCGCGGCTCCCCAACCACATAAATGTGGGGGCTAAGTTTCAGCGAACAAATAAATATTTATAGGCTTTTAAACTTCGATCTAGGCCAGGTTGTTGCCACCGCATTAGCCCAGTTTTGCGGCTGCCGGCCGGGCCTAATTTACTTACAATGGCGGCCAAAACCGAAGTTCAGCTGGACCAGAGCGCTCGTTCAAATTCTTTTTCAATTGTGTTCCAATTCAACTTTTAAATTGAATTTAAGCGGCTCGTCCCGCACCGACAACAACGACGACGCCGACGACGGCTTAGACTTAATCTGATTGTAATGCGATACACTTTACAGTTTGGAGATACAAATCAACATACACAAGACCCGAGACCGAGCCAAGCCAAGAGGGTTGAGCTGGCAGGGCCCACATGCCACACGAGACCATGGAAGTGGCAGCTGTTGCTTTGGGTCTCCCATGAGAGCATCCGGTTGGCGTTGGTGGGGGGGAGGAAGGGGAACGGGTAGTCGCAGACCCACGCGTACAAATCAAATAAATTATCCAAGGATTTACAGTAATAAAGTAGTAGATAAAAACCAATAGAAAGTGTGAAAAGCTTTCTGATGGCAAAGGCAAACGATAATGTGAAAAATCCAGCGGATGCGAAGCACAGCCAGTCAGTTGAGTGTGTGAATGCTAATGAATGTTTGTCTGTGGATTCAAAAGAAGACTCAATGAGGAATCAAGAGCTCTTCTTCAACGAAGAGGTAATTGATCTAAGGGAATTTGGGAAGGGATGGAAGAAAGGAGAGATTCTCGAAAGCCTCGACGGCTTCACTTTTATTCGAAATCTCCCTATGATTCATTCACATTCAAACTGAACTTGAGGAGAACATCCAAAGCCTGAACTGAGGCCCAAAATTCATTGGCTTTAATGTCGCTTTATATATTCATTAGAATGCCCAGACAAATTGAATGATGCCCCAAGTGCTTATCATATTCAAAAAGTGCCCGACGAAATGGCCAACATTTTTGTTGGTCAACTTGAAATGACGACCAATTTCCTGAACTCATTTTCATATCGGCGAGAGGTCAGCGTGTCTCAATGACCCCTCCGCCCACCACAACAGAGCCACGCCCCATCGCCCAGTGTCACATAAACTCAACAGCAAACGAAACGTCATAAAAATGAATGAAGAGAGCGGAAAGAGAAGAGGACAAGCCGACAGAAGCTGACGCCAAAGAAAAGTCATCTTCATTCTCAGCCAACTTAATGACAATGACCGTCGATGGCTGCTGTTGTTGTTGTCTCCGCTGACTCTTCTGGCGGAGCCCCAAAGGGAGCAGGACCCGCAGTGATGACGGGCAGGGTCTTCATGTCTTTATCTCCACCGTGGCCGTTTATGCCGCTTAAAGTCAAATGCACAGCCACTCGGACGTGTGCAAATAACAAGCAGTCAGTACCTCGCGACAGCCAACGCGCCGCTGCCTGGCCAACAAAGAAATGGAAATACCGAAACGGCGTAATGGAGATTGTGTTGGAGGAAATAACCACGCTGCGTCAACAGTATTTATTTTATTGACATTTGTATGCCACCCACCGACCGAGCGACCAACCGACTGGCTGGCCAGACAATGAGAAGCGATTTTCCCGTTTTTGGGTGACAAAAACCCGACAAGTGGGTGGGCGGCAAAGCCAATCCAGTAAGGGAAGTCGTGGCCGGGTTCAGTGGCAGTTCTGGCCATGAAATGGCAACGCAACAATCAGAATCGTTCTCTGGATTTGCCTGGACCCACGTAAATGAGCGCGTAAAACTTTACGAGGCATCACGGCGGTTGAAAGCAACCGGGGAGCACCCCACAAACAGGGTGCGGTGGGAAGCTACGAATACACGAGTGTAAAGAGCTGTTGTTTTTTTTTGGACGACCATCAAAAAGTTTTCAAGTTGCATTTTGGGGAAAAGTTGGGCGAGCGGTCCTTTCAAGTTCATCAAATTCAACAGAAATGTTGGCCAGACGGCAGGGGAGAGATTAACACGCACTTGCCGGACAGCCAGGGGCGGCCGAGGTCAGCGCGGTGGCCGGAGAGGAGTCACAATAAACAAACAGCAGCTGCTGCCCATCACGAGATTAGGAAATGCCCCCTTCCGGCCGCCTCACCGTCCTCCGCCCAAAACGATGCGATATTAGGCCCCGAGCAACTGCGGCCCAGTGACGTGCAGCTTTTGGAATCGGAAATGAATGGCATTTGTTACTGACACGAGAGCTGCCGCTGCCGCTGTTGCTGTTGCTGCTGCATGCCGACAAGACTCACGGGACGGTCCAGTCCTTTTGGCAGGCATCAGCATCACAGTGGTCTGGTAGGCAGGGCGCGGGAAGTGTGCTGGGTGTATGCCCAAGTGGCAAGCTAAAGAAAATAGAAAATTTCTCTCCTGCTCTCTGTGCAATGGAAATGAAATAAGAAAGACAAAAGCTGCCCGAAAATAAATGCGCTTATGTGATTATAAAACTCAATTACTTACAGGGACCAGCCAAGCATACCCACCCGCCACCGTCTTCCACCTCTTCCTCACATGTGTGTGTGTGTGTGTGTGGTGGCTCTTTTCAACATTCTCATAAATAGCAGAAAATAATTCATGTGAATATTTCTATAGCGCTCTTTTTGGGGCCTAGCAAAGTTTGAAGAACGAGGGCCGCTGGAAATATTCCAAGAGAGACTTTTCGGTCAACAGATTATGACTTAAAAATATTTGTAGTATTCAATTTATTTAAGTCGTTCTTGTTTTATTTCAAATATTTGACTTACAGAGTGACCATTCGGTTATTTCTTTTTACATCTGCACTGTGGACGCAGCATCATCTCCACAAATTCATGCGAATGATTTTTATCGCCCCAGCCGTACCAGGTAATTCCAACATAAGATGCCGTCGGAGGAGCTAGATAAAGGCCATTCAGATTGCTGAACACATCAATGAAAATTTTAACTATGTGCAATTTTTCTTTATTTAATTTTTACTCACCTGTCAGTACAGAGATTGTACCACCAAGCTCCCTGCCTTTCATGAGGACACTCGCCCCCTACGTAATCATTTGGACCATTGTTCCTGTCATAGGATGAGAAAGGCATGCCCAAATGATAACGTAAAGAGTCGCCGGCATCGCCACTGTAGGCTCCAAGTCTCTCAAGTTTGAATTTACTCCCTTCATCGCCGATGTGAAAGTCAGTGTAGTGGGCATAGCGGGACTCCTGACCATTTCGGAGGTAGACGAGAAGTTCTTGCGGCTGAGATTTGGTTATGGCGTGAATCTTGTCCAATCCTAAAAATAATTCTCCTTCCAAACTTCCGAATCCCTTTTTGTAATGTGCCCAATTTCGAAAGAAATTCACACTTCCATCCATGCGCCTCTGGATTACCAGCCAACCGGGTCCCAGTTTGGCCCCTTCACAGAATACCTCAAAAGGAGGCAACTTACCAACCTGGATTGTGAATATTCCAGTCCACTTCGGGCAAGACATATGCCCTGATCTTGATTCAACTCGGAGGCGCTCTGCTTCTGAAAACACCGATTGCAATTCGTTCTCATTCAAGCCATTCAATTCTTCAATAAGGGTCTCAGGCTTGACAGTTCTAGCACTGCAGCTGCCCTGCTGAAAATATAAAACTTCTAACTTATTCAATTTATATAAAACTTTTTTCTTGCACCTCTTGAATTGTATTCGATTGGATTGTAGCGATTATCGGTGTTACAAACAGCAAAAGGGATCCGGCAATCCACATAATGAAATTTCAATCACGTCTAACTCTCAAGCGTTATTTCTACAATCTAAGATCAAAGATCCAATTTAAGAGTATGTGAAATAGAAATTTTCGTGTGTCGGATGGATTATCCAGGATCCCCCTCTCTTTCTCCGGTAACTGAAGCTGTGAAGAATCAGCAATCAAGGGAATGAAGCATGAAGTATTACAAAATAGAGATTTCGAATCTAAACAAACTTGGTCTCTCTGAGGAACTGACATAATGTATGATTTAAAATGGACGATGACTTTCCTATTACCATCCCGAAGGTTTCGAGTCCAACATTTAAGAATTTAAGTATGTTCTTTATCTTATATTTGTGGTTTTTTATTGCGTTAGGTGTGGGAGAGAATTAATATCCACACTGGGCCCGCCGGAGATTTACTTCGGCTTGCATACACACCTTGGGCGCAACATCATCTGTACAAATCTATGAGAAAATTTGTAATCGCCCCAGCCATACCAAGTTATGCCTATTTTCTCATGTGTGACATCTTTCATATACAATCCATTAAGGTTACTGAAAAGGTGAAAATTACTTAAGTTGTCTTCGGGGTCACTTCCCGACAAACCTTTCTGTGCACGTTCGATACCACCAGGCACCCCTACGAACATTGGGACATTCTCCATCACTATAATGTGGGCCATTGTTTCTGTCGAACGTCGAGAACGGCATGTCCAAATGCCAACTCAAAGAGTCGCCAGCATCGCCAGTATAGGCTCCAAGTCTCTCAAGTTTGTATTTACTGCCTTCGTCGCCAATGTGAAAGTCACTGTACTGGGTATAACGGGACTGGTTACCATTTCTGAGGTAGACGAGAAGTTCTTGCGGCTGAGATTTGGTTATGGCGTGAATCTTTTCCAATCCAAGAAAGAACTCTCCTTCCAAACTTCCAAATCCCTTTTTGTACTGTTCCCAGTTACGAAAGAAATTTACAGTGCCGGTACTGCGTCTCTGGATCACTAGCCAGCCCGGTCCTAATTTTGATGAATCACAGGCTACTTCAAAAGGGGGTAAGCCGGGAATTTGGATTTGGAAAATTCCTGTCCACTTAGGGCAAGCCAAAGGCGGTGCTCTCGTAGTTATGTGGGACCTACGATGTTCAACTTCCAAAATAAACGAATATAGCTCGTCCGTATCCAAGTTTTCCAGCTTTTTTTCTATGCTTCTCAGCTTTGCATTATCGATATCGGAGCTATCCTGCTAAACAAAAGGTAAATTCAGGGCTAAAACTGAAATTCAATCTCTCACATTTTGATTTAAGTTTGATTGGACTTCTCCTCGAATCGGCACCAAAAACATGATAAAAATTCCGGAAACCCACATAACTGTGCACATTGAGCTCTCAGGCGATACTGTAATAATTTTAGATTGTGGTTCCGACTTGAAAGTATGTATGACCAATAGATGATTTCGTGAATTAAACGAAGCGTATCATGTCCAATTAAAATACTTGGAAATAGGTAATCCTAATACTGTTTATAGGGAAAGAGGAGCTTTGTATAACCATAAAGAAATTTATATCTTGGGGACATATATTAAATTGATTTAAGTTTATAACTCTACCTGAAAAATACTTGTTCTAGCACCACATCAGCCCTGTTGAGAATGGAAAACTTCAATTCACTAAATTAATTTAAAACATTTTCCTGCACCTCTTGAATTGTATTCGATTGGATTGTAGCGATTATCGGTGTTACAAACAGCAATAGGGATCCGGGAATCCATATAATAAAATTTCAATCAGGTCTAACTCTCAGGCGTTATTTCTACAATCTAAGATCAAAGATCCAATTTAAGAGTATGTGAAATAGTTTCGTGTTTCGTATGTCAGATGGATAATCCAGGATCCACTTTAACTGCTCTCTTCTACAGTTTGTCGGGTAACTGAAGCTGTGAAGAATACTTTAGTCATGGAAAACAATCAGCAATCAAGAGAATGTAGCATGATGAATTTATTACAAAATAGAGATTATGAATCTAACAAACTTGTTTTGTCTGACGCACTGACATAATGTATTATTTAAAATACACTCTGGCTTTCCTGAGCCTTGCAGTTAAGATCAATTAAAAAGAAATTACCATCCTGACACATTGAAACCAATATATGAAATATGCGAGTTTAGGTGCGTTTTTTTTTATAGATTTCTGGATTTTATTGCATTACCTACGTGTGGTAATCAATATAAACACTGGGTCTACCCAGTGTTCCTTGTTGTGCATAAACACCTTGGACGTAACATCATCTGCACAAACTTATGAGAAAAACTTTGACCGCCCCAGCTGTACCAAGTTATGCCTATGAAATCATATTCGGTATCTTTCATATACAATCCATTAAGGTTACTGAAAATGTACAAATTAGTTGGGCTAGGTAAGGTTCAGGGTCGGTTGCCGACATACCTATCTGTGCATCGGTTATACCACCATGCACCCCTGCGTTCTTGAGGACAGTATCCTCCTCCAGGTTGTCCTTTATCATTGATCCTGTCATACGTTGAGAACGGCATACCCCAATGATAACGTAAAGAGTCGCCAGCATCGCCACTGTAGGCTCCAAGCCTCTCGATTTTGTAGTTACTGCCTTCGTTGCCAATGTGAAAGTCAGTGTAGTGGGCATAACGGGACTGGTTACCATTTCTGAGGTAGACGAGAAGTTCCTGTTGCTGGGACTTTGTTATGGCGTGAATCTTGTCCAATCCAAGAAAGAATTCTCCTTCCAAGCTCCCGAATCCGTTTTTGTACTGTTCCCAGTTACGAAAGAAACTTACAGTTCCGCTACTGCGTCTTTGGATCACCAGCCAGCCGGGTCCTATTTTTGACGAATCACAGGCTACTTCAAAAGGGGGTAGGCCCCCCACTTGGATTAAAAAAATTCCAGACCACTTGGGACAAGCCAAAGGCGGTGCTCTCATAGTAATTCGCGATCTACGGTATTCTACTTCGAGAAAAAACGAATATACCTCGTCCCAACTCAAGTTTTCCAGCTCTTTATCTATACTTCTCAGCTCTGCATAATCGATTTCGGAGCTATCCTGCTAAGAAAACTATAAAATCAAGGCTAATACTTAAATTAATTTCCTCACATTTTGTTCTAAGTTTGATTGCTCTTCTCCTCGAATCGGTACCAAAAACAGTATAAAAATTCCGAAAACCCACATAACTGCGCACACTAAGCTCTCAGGCGTTACTGAAATAGTTTTAGATTGTGGTTCCGACTTTAAAGTATGACCAATAGATGATTTCGTGCATTAAACGAAGCGTTTCATAACCATTTAAAATTCTAGGAGATAAGAAATTCACTGTTTATAGGGAAAAAGAGAAGGCGTTTTTAGCGATATGGAAATTTATATCTTAGGGAAATATATTATATTGATTAAGGTAATACATAAAACTACCTGAAAGGTACTTGTATGAATGGTGAGGGTTAACAATTTGACTCTGATTCCAAGCCAAATAGGACAGATCGGTAAACCCGAGTTTATCATCCATTCCTGCTCGCCTGGCATTTACACACTGGGCGCATCATCATTTGCACAAACTCATGGGAATAATATTTATCGCCCCAGCCGTACCAAGACATGGCGGACCACATTTTACTCTCTGAAGTCAGATATAGTCCATTGAGATTGCTGGATAAGTGAAATATCATTATAAAACTGAGGAATTGGCGATTGTAACTCACCTGTCGGTACATTTGTTATACCACCAAGCTCCCGTGCGTTCATGAGCGCATTCCCCCCCATAGGGGTACCCTGGACCATTGTCCTGATCATACGTTGAGAATTTGTAGCCCAAATGATAACGTAAAGAGTCGCCGGCATCGCCACTGTAGGCTCCAAGTCTCTCAAGTTTGTATTTACTGCCTTCGTCGCCGATGTAAAA
>JBAMCP010002151.1:0-14650 GCA_037075105.1 Lissocephala sabroskyi | reverse complement strand
CTATAGAGCCTTGGCTTGGTATAGCCATTGGGCCGCTGGCCACCCACTGCCCGGGTAGCTCAGTCGGTAGAGCATTGGACTTTTAATCCAAGGGTCCAGGGTTCAAGTCCCTGCTCGGGCGTTCTTATTTTTTTTTTTTTTCGCCCGAGGCAGAAATTCATTCATAAAACGTTCGGCCAGTCCGGCAACTTAATTAGCTCAGCCACAGGAAAAGGGCGGTCACTCGGCCACGCCTGCCCACCGGTAAGCCACCAAGGAGGAGTCATTCCTGCCGGCCTGGCCAATTTATGCGTTGCATCGCGATGAGTCTGCCTGCCTCCTCGTTGCATAGGCAAAGCCACCGCTCTGGGAACCGGAAACGGGCGGATGCCAAACCGATTGAATCACGGGTCCGTTGCAATTTCAGGCTGACAGTTTCGTTGGAAATTTGATTTGAGTGCGGGGACTCCGTCAATTTATCATTCTTCGTGTACATGTCTTTTTACCGTTACGGGTGTGACCGCCGCTGACCGTTTGCCAGCAATGAAACTGAATTATGGCACTTGGAATCTACACGCGGCCATTAAGTTCCTCCGACCATCTTTTGGGGTCGGAGATGAATCATCGGCCCTCGCGATAAGATCAATCAGAGCGTCAAAAACCGGAGTTTTAACTTTTTTCTTTTTTGATAACACAACAAAGTTTTGTATACCCAAAGAGCCGGACGAGTTAACCCGTCCCAAATTTATTGGGAATCCCGAACCGGCTTTGATTTCTAATTATTGAGGCCGGTCTGGGTTTCGGCCACGAGCGCGCGTGCTTTTCTCAGCGGAAATAGCCGATGCGAGCCACAAAATCGATTAATACACTCAGAGAAATTTAGGGGTAAAAAAGAATGGGAAGGAGAAAGTTAAGAAAAGAAGGGAAGTTAAGATCAGGAGCCTAGATTTGGGCTTCAGGGAACTTTTTGGATTAATTAAAGCATTTCCAGATTCCACCCTAAACTGATCTTTTATGATATCCAAAGTTGACCTCAAGCAAGTTTTAAAAGTATAGATAATCCCATATGAAGTTGGTAATTAAAGATCTTTTAATACTTTCCCAGAATTCCAAGCTCATACCATAAAACTGAAGGGGAAGAGAAGAGGTTGCTTAAAGGGAAGGAAAGTTAAGATTTGGAGTGAAATATTGAGGAACTTTATTGATAAATTAAAGCATTTAGAGATCCCAGCCAAAAATTAACTCTCATGATCCCCAAATAAAATCTTTAGCAAACCAAAAGCAACATAAGAAGTGTTCAAGCATGAACACGAAAATATTAAAGACAAACATATACAGTCCACATTTAAAGGAAAAACCCTAACATCCCTTATCAAAGGGACAAGAAGTTACACCATATGTAAACTATCAGTAAGATAAAACTATGCAAATACTTCAACATGTGAAGGTCTTCAACTGTGCAAGTCTTCAACATGTGAACTGCAGATAAGAGAAACATTGATAAAATAGGTACATGTAAATTAAAGCATGTACACGCAAATATAATTGTAAATCTTAGATCCTAAGCAAAAAAGGAATCGTTTCAATAAAAATATAGTTCAAAAATTGAATTCATTGATGTCGGAGCGATCCGCACATCTCTTAACAAGAAGCTTCCAATGAATTTCATGATTAAAGAAGTTAAGTTGATTAAAGATCTTTAAATACTTTCCCAGAATCCCAACCACACACCACAAAACTAAAGGTGGAGGGGAAGGGGAGTTAAGATCAGAAGGTCAGCTTCCGGATAGGAGTTAAATTGCGAGCATTTCGATATCCCAGCCAAAATTAAACTCTTATGATATCCAAAGTCGATCTCAAGGAAACATAAAGCATGAGAGATACGAAGTTGGTGATTAAAGATCTATAAATACTTTTTTAGAATCTCAAAAAAGGGGAATAGGACAGGTTGTATTATTCTCAAGATCCCAGAATGAGGAATAGAAGACAATCTTTCGTATCCGTTCTTTTTTTTTCTTTTAGTGTAGAAAGAAGCCTACAAATTTTCAGTCGTCTAATCCCAGAATGAGGGATAGAAGATAATTTTTTTTCCCGATCTTTCTTTTCTCTCAGTGTTTTTAAATTTTGCGTTGATAGAAAGGTTGGTTAATTTTTGGGCATAATTCCAATTAAATAATTGTTTATTGTGAAGAAGGAGGCGAAGCGCAAAGTGTTCCATAAGCTGCCCCTCCCCAATCCTAGATAAATCGCTGGAACATCTCCGCAACTCCGCAAGTGTCTGCCTGCGAGACAAAGCCAAAACCGCCGCCTTAAAGTTTAATAACGAAAAGGGATTCACTAGCCAATAACTCAATGTCAGAGGCCCCAGACAAAAGAGCCCAGACAGGTAGCCGGCCGCCGCGGACGCCACGACAGACGGACGGAGGAGGCTGCGCTGCGATTCCTCCGTCTTGTGGTGGCCGCATAATGAAGCATGAAAAGTTGAGGAGAATGCTCCGTCGGACAAAAGACAGACAGGCAGGGGGAGGGGGGAGCCTATCGACGTTTAAGCTTTTCCGTGGGCTTTGCAACTCATTAGAGGCATTCAATTTGAGATGCCAGACACGTCGAGGCGGCGGGAGTAAAGCAGAGCGAAGCGGAGTTGATAGAAAATGCGACGAACTTTGATGAATCATCAACGAGTTGGCCATAATGATACCGTTAATAGGCAAATCATGTCTCAGCCAAACCCGCAGCCCTCGGCTTTGATGGGCTCCCCTGTCGATTTTTCGGCCGCCTGACAATTGATTTGTGGGCTTTGTCGATCGATTCCTCGAGATTATGACCGCCTTTTTTTACACATGTCGGCCGGGCGCACTTACCACATGATTCATAATTGCCACAAGTGTAGGGCCGATCGACGGATCGTGTGGTCAATTTTTAATGGCCAAGTATGCAAATCAACAAAACGGCCAATTAGTCAGCTCGGCGGCCAGCCAGCTGTCGCTGGGCGGGTCCCAAGCGACTTCTAGGAACTCGAAAACTTTCCCCAAACTGGACCGGAGCGTCTTCCAGATCCTCGACAATTTGTCTCCCAACCGCAGCCGCAGATGTCGTCAGACGACACATGCCATCCAGCGGTCAGGGATACTCTTCCCAGAGGGAGGAAGAGTTGGAGACTTTAGCTCCAAAAAAGAGTAATTATGAGCCTGATGTTAAACTGGTTCTTAGAGGAAAAGAAGTACCTCAAAATTGTCCCTACTTCCTCTCATACAAATCGTGAGAATAATGACAGTTTTAAGCTTCCTTCACTTTGGATTTTCATATAATTTTGGTTGCATTTCAATCCACAATCCTCTTTCAAGAAATCCCAAACAGTTTTCCCTCAGATAATGTCTCCTAATTACTCAGAAATATATCAGAAAATCTCCCAATTTATCTGCCCAAAAAAAGAATATTGGGCAGTTGGTGAGATCTGTGGGGAGTTTGGGAGAAATACTTCAATAATTAAACCATTGCATTCACCATTCAATGCTCTTTCCATTAAGATGTCTGTTTTTACCCGGCCCAAAAATGAGTATTGGACAGTTGGTGAGATCTGTAGAGAGTTGGGCAGAACTACCTCGTAAAAAATTTACTTTACTCTTTACTTTAACTAATCTCAGCCTGATCCCAAAAAAAAGAATATTGGGCAGTTTTGAGATCTGTGGTAAGTTAAGGAGAAATACCTTATAAAAAGTTCAATAATTCATAGATCATAGAATTCACCACTCTACACTCTTCTCTATAATCTGTTTTTACTCTGCCTCGCCAAAAAAGAGTATTGGGCAGCTGGTGAGATCTGTGGAGAGCTGGGGAGAAATACCTTATAAAGTATTCAATAATTCAAAAATTGAATTCACCACTCTACACTCTTCTCTATGATCTGTTTTTACTCTTTCCCCCCAAAAAAGAGTATTGGGCAGTTGGTGAGATCTGTGTTGGTGGTCTCTCCCGAGACGGCGACATCTGTCAATGTCCCAGGAACCGCTAAAGCTTATCAAAAACACATTTGGGCGCTAATTTCACTGTAAAACACGCAACTGCCGCTGATTTATAAGCCCGACAGCGCGGACAGTTGGACAGATGGACACGAGGCGGAGACCACCCGGACCCAACTCTGGGCCACAATTCGGTGCTGCTAATTTGTCAGCATTGCTGGAGTGTAAACCTCCCCCCGCCCCCTTCTGCCCAAGCAAACTTGTAATTCCCTCGAATCCGCTTTCAGACTGCCCAACTGCCCGTCTGTCCGTCTGTCCGGCTTGCATTTCGTATAAAAAAGGTGTCAATTCGTAAAGAATTTAAATGCATAACCAGCAGATGAGTAATAACGAAAGAAATTGGTCGACCCGACCGACGGGACAGATAGAAAGCAAGACATTAAAAACATTTTCTACGGAAGCGGATTAAACGGACAGATGCGGAGATGGGGAGGGGAAGAGAATTGTGTGGCGGCTTTTAAGCCAATTGAATATGCACCGCGGTTATGGGAATTACAAGAAGATGTATCATCGATGTTTTTTACCCCACCTCCTCTCTCGAAGGAACCCATAAACGCGGCTCATAAAAAGCGTAGAGGATCCGCGAAAAAAGGGGGAGGGGCAGGTGACAGCCAACCGAAGCCTTCTCCTAAGCGTGGCGCGTATTTATGGCATTTTACGAGCAACCCAGAGGGGGTGGGGGGGCCGAAGTGACCATTAGTTGATGGGACGCGTTGGCTGGGAAGGAGGGAAATTTGTTTTACATGCGTCGGGGAGTCGGGGGTCCCGACCCTTTGGAAAATTGTTATGGGCGTTGTTGTTTTTTTTCCTTTATTTTTAATCTGGCAGTGGACGAAGTCGACAGCCAACGGCTAGAGCGCCTGAAAGTGTTTATAAACAAAGCACCTCAATTAGCATGCCACAGAGTCCGCGAGGCAAGTGGCAAGTCCAACCAGCAGGCGGGTGGGCCGGCAGGCCCAGGCTGCGATTTTTATGACCAGGTTAATGAACCAGACCAGCTAACTAACCGAAAGAACCCAAAGAGGGAGACCGAAAGAGCGAGAGAGAGAGAGGGAGAGGTTTAGGGGATTAGGAAGTCGATTGAGGAACAATTAAAGCCTTAGAAGTTGAGTTCAAGGAACAGACAGTTGGGCAGTTTAGTCTGAGGGATTAACGACTTGATTATAAAGATTGGGAAGTCGATTAAAGAACATTTAAAACCTTTAAAACTGAGTATAAGGAACAATTGAGCACTCGAACACTTGAGCACGTTAGTGTGAGGGATCAAAGATTTGATTATAAAGATTAGATTATTAAGATTAGGAAGTTGATTTAAAAACCATTAAAGCCTGAGAAATTGAGCACAAGGAACAGACAGTTCAGCACTTGAACAATTGAGCACTTTAGTCTGAAGAATCAAGATTTGATTATAAAGATTAGAAGTCGCTTGAAGAACAATTAAAGCCTTAGAAGTTGAGTGCAAGGAACAGACAGTTGAGCACTTGAACAGTTTAGTCTGAGGGATCAGGGATTATAAAGATCAGATTATAAAGATTAGAGATTCGATTAAAGAACAATTAAAGCCTGAGAAATTGAGTACAAGGAACATTCGAGCACTTGAGCACTTTAGTGTGAGGGATTACAGATTTTTTAGTGATCAGATTATAAAGACGAAAAAGAGGCACATGGGAAAGAATATTAGAAGATCCAAAAGACTAATGAAATGAAGAGAGAGCCCCGAAATAAACTGACAGACAGGGATGAAATCAGGACAGATGGTGAGTTGGTGAGACACTGCGAAGAGGCGGGGAGGAAGGATTAGCCACCCATTAATCAAAGGCCAGCCAACCAGGCCAAGTGACCTCAATAGGGAAGGGACCTCTAGCCCACCCACCGAGCACAAAGACCGCGCAGACAGGACTCCACAAAAGGCACCCGAGACTGGGGAGTGGGAGAGAATGGAGAGATGGGGAGAAGCTGGAGGAATCGATGGGTTGATAACAGGCGCCCAGCTTGGCATGAAAACCAATCAATTAATTGAGCATTTTTTCCACATGAGTTCAACGAACCCCACACCACCCGCCGACAAGGATCCTAATTCAATTTGCGTTGCATAATTCTCGGGGTCTTTAAAGTTCCCTAGGCGCAGAAAAGAACGGCTGCCAAGGGATCCAAGAGTGCTTAGGTTGATTAAAACTAATTTGGCTGAGACAGAAAGTCCAGAAACTGTTACCCAGGAGCCAGATAATCCTCGCCAGGACCAAACAGGACGCACCCGAACTGATAGACGAACGAGCGAAATACTTGAAAACTTTTTGTTGGCTTGGGTGGGGCACTGGGAATTTTTTTTTTTGTATCCTCAACCGGCGGTGGTTTTTGCGCGTTACGGAAAATTCCGTTTGCAAAAAAGGAGGAGGCGTGGTGATGGGGGGTGGGGGGACAGCCGATGGCAGGTAGGTAGGACATATGGCTTACTTACTTTTCAAATCGAAAAACTTGTAATTTCGAGAAGTGCGTGAAGGAAAAATGCTGGAGGATTTTTAAGGGTTGTTGGCAAGGATTATTTGAATTGCCGAAAAAGGACACTCACGCACACACAAATACACACACACTCTGCGTTGGATATTCTTTTTCAAGGGTAGTAGTGGAAATTTTCAACCGGCTTTTTTCTGAACTTTTCAAGGAAACTTATACAAGATTTACATTAATTTTCTTTAAATTTTTCTTAATGATATCCTTATTTTGTTGTGGTGTTTTGAAGGGGGCGAGGGGTGATTAAAATGTTCGACTAGAAAAGAACTCAAAGGACAATGATAACGATTCCGTTTCCGACGTCCTTACGCGACGAACGAACGCTAGAAACTCGTAACTGCCGTTAGGAAGGAACACGGCACCGGCCAGTGAACTTCGTGAAGCCGACGCAACGCAAAAGCCTCTAGACCGGCGGGGGGGCAGAGGGGCCCAGCAACCACCAACCATTCACCCACACGGAGAATATTCCAATGGGTTGGCAACTCTACAAACTCTCCAGCCACCGCGAGGGTGGGTTGGAATCGAAAAACAGCTGCTATCGCCGGCGTTGCCGGGGTGTGTTTGGAGACTGGAACAAGGTGGCAACACCCCCGCCGACTAACGAGCACTCGTCGTGTCGTCGGGCGGACTTCGGCTTGCGGTTTGTTTTGAAACGAAACCAACTCGCGCCCCCTGTCCCGCCCACAGACTCACCTCCACGTTCTCCACGTCGAAGTAGCAAAGCGTCCGTTTGGTCAGCTCGAACCAACGGTGCTTGTAGTTAACGGGAGTGTAGCGCTTTTTGTTCTGCGCCCGCTTCACCATCGATCCGCTCTTCACGATGTCGTAGAGATGCTCGGACATTTTGTCCATTTTCGCCTGCTGCGATTTCGACGAGCGCATCAAAGTCGTGGAGGTTTTACCGTTACGCGACATTTTCGGGGGTAAAGCAACTAAAAAGAGAGAGAGGGAAATAATCAGTGCCAAATTGTTATGGAGATTTGTTGGGATCTCAAGACACCAAATAAAGCGGACTTACAACATGGGAAATAAATCAGAGAATCAAAGTGGAGGCGTGCGAATCGAGTGCCATTGACCGTGCCACAAATTGGCTTAATTACCGTGGGCGGCCCAAAGCATTTGGCCATCAATCAGCCCAAAGACAAGACAAGCTGGAGAGCAGGGGGGGCAATCGAGCGTTTAAACAGCCAATTAATTAATTCTGGTCTACGGCAACCCGCAAACTGACCTTGAATGCGGCAGCCAGCAGACTAAAAACCAGTTGGCAGCTCTGCGCTTGCGCCAACTGATTAAAGGATTAAATGCAAGGGCAGCGAAGCGTGTAAGCAAAGAGGGCACAAGAGCCCCCCACCCCCTGGAATTATCACACTTCAACAATGAGAAGAACCTCCCCCCACCCCCGCGACAAGCGCAGGGAAATCAGCAAACAAAAGCCGTTGCCTCCCCCCCCCCCGCGCAGTCTCAACTTTAATCGTCCATGTCGAGCGGAGGAGTCGACTTGACGGGGTGTGGGGAGGGGGGGGGGGACCGTAGCCAGCCATAAGTAATAAAATAAACACGATCCGTCGGTCGGTCGGTTGGGTCAGCGGCAGGCAAAAGGATGGCAATGGCGATGGCGAGGCAGTCAGAAGGCATAAATCTTGCCAGCTCGGACGACAGACAAAGGGACGGACGGCAAGGTGAAGGCGTGGCCAGCGAGTTGGCGTCGCTTTGGCTTTGAGTTTCGCCACGAAAAAAAGTGGTGATATTATTTTTTATTTGCAAAATATTTTGATTTCTTTTTGCTTTTTAGCAAATTCTCTTGTTTGTTTTTTCTTCTTCTTTCTTGACCGGGGGCGGGGTAAGGGCTTTTTTTTTGTGGGTTACGTGGGCGATCGACCTTAGAAAGAATTTCAACCGAAAACAAGTTTCAATATTGAAACTGAAACCCTCGCTAGCCTTCAACTTATCGGTGGTTGAACGACAAAAGAATTTCAGGGGCGGGGAAGGGAACTCACCAAATCAACCGATTTATTAGGGCAGCCGGCACAATAAAAAACAACAAACAAACATTTAAACAAACAAACCGAAACCGACAAAAAAAATAAAATAAAAACCGACAAGAAATCACTTTTCGTTTCAACCGACTTCTCGACCGGCTTCATCAGCATTTGCATAAAAACTACCGCATAGCAGAAGTGGCCGCTGTCGCCGTCGCCGTCGTTGCTGGTGTCGCGGCCGGAATCGAATTGCCTTGCGGAGCGGCAAAAATTTATAAACAAATTTTAAAAGCAGCTGACGAGTTGACGGGGAAGACGGTCAAGCTTAGCCACACACACACACACACGGGCAGTCGTTTACTCACACACACGCGCACCCGCGCGCAAAGCCAAAGCGCAGCAACGCCGGACAGCGGAGTCCCGGCAGCGACGGCGCGGCGTAGTTGGTTGAATTCCGGGAACTCGCACTTTTCGTTTGATCTTTTATTGGTCGGCGCGGAGTCTTGTGTGTCGCGCGGGGTGTTTTGATTTCATTTAATCACTTAATTTCAATTTAAATCGCGGAATCGCAGACCAAGCGCAGTTTCGAACCGATTGTCTTATTGGAGGCACTTATCGAAATACAACTGGTCTATCGATCTTTGAATTCTAAGAATTCCAAACGTGCTCTTTTCCAACACTTAACCAGCAGTGCTTAAAACACCCTAAAGATTTATTTTTTTTTCTTATATAAATAAAAATAGCTGCAGTAAATTAACAGCTTACATTTAATTCGAAGCTTGGACTTCTTGCTTTTTTTAACTTAAACGCCAGAAGAATTTCAGGACGGGATTTCAAAAACAATAATTTAAAAAAAATCATCCCTGATTGCCCGCAGAGTGAGGGAGGAGTTGGCAGCGCCATCAGCTGTTTCCCATTTTAAGGCCAAGCTGGCAGCCCTGATTATAACCGCAAAAGGTTGTGTTTTTAATTTAAAAAAATACTTTGCACACAGAAACAACTTTGAACTTACTAGCTAAGTAAGAGGATTGGGTAAAAGGAGTGTTTTTTTTTCTAACCAAGAGACAAATTAAATGCAAACTTTGTGTTGGCCACCTCAAGCGGCCTTCTTCTGATTGGCGGCAATCCGCCAGGCCCCAATCAGATACCGGAACCAAATCATAAACAAGTCGACGCCCATTTGCAGCCACGACCAGAAGGGCGTTAATTTCGAGCCATCAATCTCAGTCCAGCGCACAGCCACCTCTGCCATGGGCAGCTTCAGCCGCTCGGCCAAGTACAAAAGCTCCACGTCAAAGGCCCAGCGCTGGACATGCAAACTGCTGAACAGCTTCCTGGCGGAGGAACGCGTGAAAAGCTTAAAGCCACATTGAGTATCTCGTATAGAGCGGACAGCGAACAGCCACACCAGCGTGTGGAATCCGTGCATCAGAATGGTTCTAAAAAAATACTTATTAGAAAAGAGTGGAAGTTTTCTTATTGACTAAGCTTACCGGAAAAAACTGCGGGTGGCTATGGATTCGTTCTCCAGATGGGCCCGGGAGCCAATTGCAATGCCATCTTGGCGCCACTCGGGCGTGAGGTTGCTCAGAGCCTCGGCCAGCTTATCGTAGTCTTCGAATTTGGTGGCCCCATCGGCATCAGCGAACAGCAGCCGGCGTCCTCTGGCGCTCAGTATGCCCTGCAATCAGCAAAGCTTACAAATCGAAGACTTTTCTTATATGCCAACCCACCATGCGCACAGCCCCGCCCTTTCCGCGGTTCTCGATGAGCTCCAGAACTCGAACCTT
Source organism: Lissocephala sabroskyi (assembly GCA_037075105.1). Classification (NCBI taxonomy): domain Eukaryota; kingdom Metazoa; phylum Arthropoda; class Insecta; order Diptera; family Drosophilidae; genus Lissocephala; species Lissocephala sabroskyi. The sequence goes on along the minus strand of JBAMCP010002151.1, from coordinate 4,372 downwards.
GTCGGCTCCGTGCCTTTTGGAGTATTTCAGAGCCACGGCCACTGTCGCATCGCTGCTGCCATCACTGACCACGATCACCTCAAAGCTGAAACTCGGCTCCAATTTCAGCTTCCCCTCCAGAAACTCCAGGCACTCGTCCAGCATGGCGGGCACTGTTTGGTAGTAGGAACATGTGACTGTGAGTCATAGAAGTGATCTATTTGTACTCACAGCGCTTCTCCTCATTGTACGCGGGCACAATGACGCTCAGCTCCAAGGTGGGCGACTCTTCTATACTGGGAAATGGAATGGTCTTGATGGAAATCGGGTCGAGGTAGACTTTCTCGTCATCGTGGCGTATGACAAGTGGATATGGCTTGGTTCTATAGACCAACACGACCAGGCCCTAGGGAAATTGATTAATAAATTCTAAAACAATCAATCAAAACATGGGAAACGCTGACGTTGACTTACCACAAGGGCGGCCACCAAACCGCCGGACACCAAATACAAGAATAGCTGCAGCAGCCACTCCGCCATGGTTAAATTGAGTTCGAAAGAAGTTAGCGGTTATCTTGATGTGGACATTACTAATTTAGGAAACACCGGCCACGTATATGAGGGCTTTTCGTCTTTTCCAGCTGTTGATAAAATGGAAATTCTTGGAACCGTGTTCTACCACCTGTTATCGGTTGACGCGACGAGTTATCGGTTTCCGCTGATCAGCTGATTAATTTTTTCATTTATTTGAGTGTCCACTCCGGCGTCATATTTAATTATATAAAGCTTATCAAACTGAATTTTTCTCTGCTGATTTCTGTTTGTTTTATGCTTTCTAAAAACCTATCGATAAAACTGGCGGCGTATGCAGCAACTCTGTAGGGTTGGCAGCTTATATATGCCTCCAGCCCTGGTACCTCATACCATCAAGTCGGCTTGTTCTTCGTTTTTGCTGCCAAACAAAGCAAGATTTGTAATTGAATTTTTATTAAACAAATGCTTGCGATGGAGAACAGCGAAGCCATTTTCCAGGTTCTAGAACGTTACACACGCCTCAAGCAAAAGGATATACCCAAAGAACTGGACGAATATCTGAATTATGTGGCCAAAACCGGCGACACAATCTTCAAATGGACCGACCTAAAATATTTATTTCGCGAAAAATTAATTCAAGTTATCAAAAATTTCAACTCCAACGAAAACTCACCGCGTTTGGAGGGTAAGTAATGCGTCATTACCAAGGATGAATTATTTATGGAGGTATTTCCCCAGAAATCCCCAACTATCCCAATGTTGATCCCTTCAACTTCGAAACCATGAAGCCTTCCCTCCTGGAGCGTCTGGAGAACTTCACCGCGGCTCCTTTTACGGTTCAACGGCTCTGCGAACTCCTCATTGAGCCCCGCAAGCAATACTCCCGGATTGATAAATACATGCGCGCCCTGGAGAAGAATATCTTGGGTAAGATTTGCCGCACAAACTTCCCTGAAGGTTGGCCGGTTAAATTTTTGGCTTTTCAGTTGTCAGCACCGTGGAACCAGGACGCCAAAGGACCCTAAGCGAGAACGATGATTCCCTGGACTCGATGCTTAATGGGGATCCGCTGGATGTGAACATTGACATAGAAATTGAGAACGATGTGATCACCAGCAACGGCAGCCTGGAGGAATCTTTGAAATCCGAGTGCACTCGCTTCGAGGAGCCCGACCAGCCCCAGGCCAAGAAGGCCAAGCTGGAAACTGAAGAGGAAGATAAGGAAAATGCTCCAAATGAGGAGAATAAAGAAAATGAGGCGGTCTCTACGGAACCTGAGAACCCTGAGGATTCGGCCGCCAAGGAGGAGGAAACTGAGCAGGCCGAAGTCCAAAATACTGAAGAGGAAAAGAAACCCGAAGACTCAATTAAACGCGAAGTGACTACGGACATTGAAAACGAAGACGAGGAAGAGGACCAGGCGGCCGATAAGCCCAAGGAAATAAGCAACGCTGTGGAGACTTTAACAGGAGCTGAGGAGATCCCAAAGGAAGAGCAGGAGGAGGTGAAATCAACCGAAAAGGAAGATGAAACTGAGGAGAAGAAAGTCGAATCTGAAACTCAACAAGATGAGCCTGAGGCTGCCGAGAAAGAGGAACTGAAAGAAGCGGAAAAGGTAACCGAAGCCTCCGAAGAACCAAAAGAGAAGGAAGCTGCTCCCGCAGAAGCCGCCCCCGAACCGGCAGAAGAGCCGCCGAAAGAAGCCTCGCCAGAACCTGCCGAGGAGCCACCAGCCGAGCCTGCCTCGCCCTCCCAGGCTATCGAGGCGGACGAGTTGCCCACAGACGAGCTGGCCGAGGCCCTGAAACCGGAAGTCAACCCACCCAGCCTGGCGCTCAATGATCAGCCCATGGAGGAGACCTCCAGCGATGCAGCGGCCGACGATGAAGTCATGGCCGATGGAACCACCGGCGAGGAGGCCGCTGCCATGGAAGTCGACGACACCAGCCAGGAGGTGATGGACCAGTAAATCTCATCCTCCCCCCCTCACCTGCGTATTAAGTCCATTAATTCCATTTTAGTTCCGTTAGCAGGACGCTCTCCTTACAATAAACTTGACATTAAATCGAATTCTCTTCTGGCGCAACAGTTGGCGGCCGTTGAAGGCGCATGCGTGGAAATTCTGGGGGGGCCGCTGGCAGATACACACCAGCGGAATTTTCAGCACTTTCGCAATCGCCAACGCGCCTGGAGGTTTCTCAGCGATGATCTTTCTTTTGATTGCTGCGGGCTTCTTGGTCGGCCTGGGCCAGGCCAGCAAACTGGAGGCCAATGTGGGCGAGCTGTTCAGCTACAAAATCGAACCGCAGCTGTTCAACTGGACGCAGCAGATTGTCCAGGACCAGTTCCGCTACCGGGCCTCGCTCAGGAGCTACCCGGACCTGCCGTCCTGGCTGCGCTACCGCTACAGCCACGAGTACCACTCGGGCTTCCTGTACGGCACGCCGCCGGAGTCGGCCGCGGGCCGGGTGAGCCTGGATGTGGTGGGCCTGAATCGGCAGAACTACGAGACCAGGGAGACGGTCTTATCGATTTTCGTGGCCTACAAGTTCCCCACGCCGAATGTGGTGCAAATGAAGATCGACAATCTCAACTGGGTGCACCTGATGGATCCGGGCAGGGTGGAGAACCTGAGGAACATCTTCCGCGGCGACCTGTGGCCCGAGAGCAAAGAGGACTTGACTGTGGTGTTCGTGGAGTCCGCAGTCAGCATGGGCGGCCGCGTGCCCCTGCGGCCCCAGCAGCGCGAGGGGTAAGTGGAGGACGGACAGATTCCCAGAGCTCACTCATCCGTTTCTAGGGTCATTGTCCATGTGGGCAGCCTGGCGCAGTTCTCGCCGCGGCTGCTGGAGCTGCAGGAGGAGGTGCGTCCGCTTTACAAGCTGCCCTCGTGCACCTACAAGCGCACGTCGGTGCAGAAGATCTTCGAGAACGCCGGCTTCAAGCTGGACTGGTGTGCCTTCAAGATGGTGGGCGTGGAGTCGCCCACGGAGATTCTCTACCACAACCAGGCGAGCGGGCGGCAGGAGGAGGAGGAGATGGACGAGCGGCGCTTCACGGACCGCTGGGTGGGCATTGCCCGCGAGGATGTCCCCGTGCGGAATTACATTGACGAATTTGCCTTTGCCTTTGCCATTCCGGGCGTGATCTTTGCCCTGCTGGTGGGCATGCTGTCCGCCATCCTGTGCTTCCAGTATGAGAAGTTGTAAGTGGCCGAGGGGAGTTGTTTTTTTCTGTTTTAATTTGTTTTCTTTTTGGCTTAGCCCCGATCCTTATTCCGAGTTCTTTTTCGAGAACATCTTCCACATCTGCGAGGAGTCCTGCCACAAAGAGCAGACCGACTCCGGCTCTGAAGCGGAAGAGGAGAGGTGAATCTTTTGTTTGATTATTTGATTACCCGATTTTAATTTACAACCAAGAGTAACCTGATAATCTGTTAATCCTCCACAGCTCCTTGGACATGGCCTATCCGCCGGCCACCACCGTGCAAATGGTCCAGTGCACTGACTCCAAGCCCACTCAGCCGATAACCACACTCAAGAGCCTGAAGGACCCCAACTTCCTGCTGGACAACACCAGCATTCGCTCCCAGAGGTGAGACTTCACCTGGCAAAGGAATCCCTTTAACCAAGAGTTGTTTTTTTTTTGCAGCCCCAACAACAGCTTCTATCAGGTGGACTGCGGCTATGCCAGGCCCAAGCCTCCTCCCTATAAGGGCGGCGGTGGCGGCGGCACTCTGGGGCGGAATGGCGTGGACATTTGACAATCATCGCCGCGAGTGCTTTACTGTTGAAGGCAGCGGCGCAGCGAGAATCTCCAAAGCAATACAAGCATACGTAGCATATTGGAATACTGAAAT
>JBAMCP010002150.1:0-14655 GCA_037075105.1 Lissocephala sabroskyi | reverse complement strand
AAAAAATATATATTTTTTTGTTTTTTTGAAAGCCAAAAAGACCAAGTGGCGTACTCACGACGAGACAAATTGAAAGACTGAATTGAATTCACCGCACGACGTCGGCTTTTATAGGCGGCCGAGCGGGAGAAACGAAGAGCGCGAGAGGCGAGACGAGCCGAGCCGAGAGAGCGGGCGCCATGACAAAGCAAAGCTAACGAACTTGCGGTTTTTAAATTTCACACGAACACATAAAAGAGACGTGTGTGTGCGCGTGTGTGTGTGAGTTGAAGAGATTTACTTGAGTATATAAAAAAAAATTCTAACATCAGTCAACTGAAAATCATAATAAAGTCTCATCAAAATTAGCGGGGCCCTAAGACGGCCTGGCAACAGCAGGCGATAGCCCGGCATGCGTGTGTGTGTGGGAGGCGCGTGTGTGTGTGTAATGAAGAGAGTGCGGCACTCGCTAGTGCATTGACTAACTGTACTTACGCATGTGTGTGTGTGTGTGCGTCAGGTTGTTGACGTAGGTAATTCGGACAGGCAAAAAAGCCAAACAAACAGGCCAACGCACGACGACAACCACCAGCAAAATTTGAATAACAACGGCTGTGCGGCAACTCTGCGCCAGGTAGCCGACGGCGGGCGGCTGATCCTCGTCTAATCAGCTTGGCCCTCCCGCCAGCCGGTCAGCTGCCTATCAGCCGCGTTATCTTGATCTTATCGTTTGGGATTTTCTGGCATGACCAAGCAAACCGCGTTAACTGCATTTGGGGGCAGGGGGCGGGGCAACTGCAGTCGCGCGCATTCCACACTCAAGGTGAGAGCCCCAGCGACAGACAGACAGACAGACAACAAAGCAGAACTTGGCCATGAGCGGGGATCGCGTTGGCCGGCGGTCGTCAAAGTTTTCCACCCCGACTATCGAATTTCGCCAGCTTTTCACTTAAGGGCCCGCGACCAGCGGCTGTCTGCGGAAGCGGCCATTGGCAGACGTCACACACCAGCGGTCTGTCGGCAGCCACAACAACAAGAAGACACAGGAATTAATGCAATTCAGCAAAGGCAGCGGAGACGACGACGCCATCACCAAACGGCTGGCGTCTCTCGGTGCCAAACTATTATATACAATTTATGTTTGTTTAAAAAAATCAGAGCATCCCCACACACACACACACACACACACACATACACCCGCCCGGCTGCGACGCAGTTTTCTTCATAGAAGGTCAGCCGCCTCGATTAGGGTGACCAGAGCACCCGAAAAAAATCACAGACAGCCACCCGGTGATCTTCTCCCAGTGCTAAGGTCAGGCGCCTCGATTAGGGTGACCAGAGCACCCGCAGACTTGCTGATCTTCTCCCGGGTTTAATGTCACCGCAGAAGGTCATGAGTGCGCGCAAGAAGAGCCACCGATTGCGTCAGCTGCAAATGTCTTCGGTTATTAGAGCCCAAAAATAAAAAGCATAAACTGAAAAATTCAGTACCCTCGAAAAACGGCGAACGCCATGAACATTTGCACTTCAGTCTCAGTAAATTTGCAACTCAAAAGCTTTCGAAAAACAGCAACTTAGTCCCCCAGGCCGCTGGGGGGTATTAAAAATACACACACTGATTTTCGCACCGATTTGCGGGCCCTGGCAAACAGGGTGTCCCCGCCTCACACCCCGCCGCACATTCCTTGCGCGTCAGAGGGAATTCGAAGAGGCAGCGGGCAGGCTGTTCCCCGGAAATGAGCTGAATTTTTAATTTAGGACTTTCTCGAGATATTTTTAAGTGGCGCCGGGGGGACCTAATGACCTGGAAGGTGGATTTGCGTGCGCCAAAAGATTCCCTCAAATTGGGGTGTTACCCAAAGTATAAAGGAATTTTTATAGGAACTTAATTGACTCCTCAAGGTTGGTTGAAGATTCCTTCCAATTGTTTGGTGGTTACCCAAAATATAAGATAAGATTTCGAATTTCCTCAAACTTTTTATAGGAACTTAAGGTTGGTTGAAGATTCCTTTAAATTGTTTGGTGTGTTCCCCAAAATATGAAGTTATATTTCTCATTTTCTCCGATCCTTTATATGAACTTAAAAGACTTCCTAAGGTTGATTGAAGATTTCTTTAAATTGTTTGAAGTGTTCCCCAAATTATAAAGTAAAATTTCTTACTTTTCTCAGACTCTTTTTAGGAACTTAAAAGGCTCCTTACGATTGGTTGAAGATTCCCTCAAATTTTTTAGTGTATTCCTCAAAATATAAGGAAATATTCCATCACTCTTTATAAGAACTTAAGATACTGCTTAAGGTTGGTTCAAGATTCCCTCAAATTGTTTAGTATGTTCCTCAAAATATAAGGCAATATTTCTTATTCCCCAGACTTTTTATAGGGACTTAAGGGATTTCTTAAGGAAGCTTAAAGATTCCTTTAAACTGTTTAAAGAATTCCCCAAAATATAAAATAATTTTTCTTATTTCCTCAGACTCTTTATAAGAAGTTTAAAGACTTCTTAAGATAAGTTAAAGGTTCCCTCAAAATCTTTGTTATGTTCCCAGCCAAAAAGAGTAATATAAGGCAAATTTATAGGAACCTAAGGGATTCCCAATTGACGTATGTTTTGTTTTGTTGTCTTGTCTTTGCGGAAGCCCCTCTTCCCCCATCCAAATTAATGAGGCAATTGTTCTTAGGATCACCCTATTATTAACGAATTCCCCCCCACCTCCAGTACAATGTACATATGGCGGGTTTATCGACAAGTGCGCTGTATGACGAGTTGCTTCCTCTTTCTGGTCGCACTTTGTTGTTGGAGCCCCGGAACATCGTGGTCCGTCTTGTGAGGAGCCGCCGCCGCCGGCACAGCTACGCAAATAAAAATCCGACAGCAACAACAACTCCCGAAAAAAAGAGGCTCCGCTAAGGGGAGGGGTGGGGGGACTTATGCAAATGAAAATATGGTCACCCCAAAAGCAAGCCGGCAGTATTGAAATTATTGACGTCAATGCCACAACAGAAACAAATACGACAAAAACACCACAAAAATATATTGAAATTTCAGGAAAAACAAAGTGCAGCCCCCCCACCCCCACCCACTCCACGCGACACCGTTATAAAGTCCACACGTTGAGTGTCTGATCAGTGGGGCGAAATTTGGTACGCTGATTAGCGAATCCACCGACAACTCAATTACACACAGGCCTGGCCAAATTAACCCCTGATATCTAACGATTTTAATGGCCCCCTACGTCATTTGTTTATGATATTTTTTGGATATCTCCAAAACCCCCGGGCTATGGATCTTTATTGAAAACAAGTCGGCAGCTGATGATCATCTCGTTTGGGGGGCAAACACAATCAGTGCGCGAATATTTAAGAACCCAGTCAACATTTGCCCATCTAATGGGGGGAAAAGTACTCGCGAAAGGTTTACTGTTTGTTCGGAACCAATATCAAAGGAATCAATGGGAGAGAGGAATAGAATGGGAAACCGTAGAATTGATCTATCTAAAATTTGCGAGAGAGGCGAGTCGGTTGGCGGAACAAAGGCGTTTGTAATTATAAAAAGCGAGAATAATGAACGTTAATTTTTTTGTGTCGGTATACCGAATTTAATGGTCGTCAACCCGGCAACAGAGCACATCACGTAAACCTCATAATTTCCCGAGTTTAGAGGGAAAGAGCGCGCGCGTGGGGGAACCCATCAATCATGCGATGCACTCAGGGGAATCGGTATTACGACTTAGAATCTTCCTAAAATAATCCCAAGGGTCTAAAGTTCCCCCGATTTAAAGTCTAGACTTTGGCTAGACTTGTAAATCAATAGATATTTTTATGGGGTGGGTGTGTGCGGGAAAAATAACTCGAGATTTAATCATCTTAACAATGGGAATTTAAGTAAAACAAGAAAAACAAGGGAAAGTTCAAGGTTCTATTGGGGAGAAAATATTTCCTAGAAATTGTTTGCTTAAAATTCAGACAAGAATAGTTTCTTAGAAGACATTCAAATAAATCCCAGGAACTACAATCATGGAAGTTCAAAGTAAGAATTTTACAGCTTGTTTTAAAGTCTGCGGTTGGGTTCTTGAAATCCTGGAATTCGTTATGAGAATTATAATTTCAGAGAGGAATTTCTTACAAGACTTTAAACAAAGTGGGAGATTAAAGATAAGCAAAAGCTTTAATAACAGTTAATTTAGTATTAAAGAAAACTGTAATCCAAAGAATTCATCCCAAGAACTTGTTTAAACTTTAAAGACTTCGAAGTCACACAATTCAGTACTAATTCTCGGAAGCGGAGAGTTCTTCATTCTTATGAAAGGGAAACTAAATCTTCTCCCTTAAAACAATCTTCCATCGAAGCCTTTACAAGACTTTAAACAAAGTCGGAGATTAAAGATATTTATAAGCTTTAATAAAAGTTCCTTCAGTATTAAAGACAACAGTATTCCAAAGAATTCATCCCAAGAACTTGTTCAAAGATTTGGAAGTCACTCAATTCAGGACCAATTCTGGAAAGCGGAAAGTTCTACATTCTAATGAGAGGGAAACTAAATCTTCTCCCTAAAAAAAATCTTCCTAAAAGAAGTTTATAATAAAGCTTAAAAAAGCCTTCCCTTATTGATTGTTGTATTCCGATTCTATTGATTGTTGTATTAACAGTTCTGGAAAGTATGAAACTCCCCGAGTTCCGATAAGATTTCTTTTGTAGACCAAGAAAACTAAGATATTTCTTCAGTTCCTAGTAAGGTTCTTAACCACGATAAACGGTTACTTATTCTGTCACCGCAGACTTATCAATTCCCCGATTGCCTTGCCCAACAATCAATCACAACTTTCCAAAAAATCTGAGTCAGCTGGAGAAATAAAATAACACAATCGAATGTCAAATATTCAAGTTCGTCGAGGAAACCGAGCCCTTAACCTTAAAACGCCAAGTGAATCACACAATCAAAACCAGTTCATTAAAATATCTCCAAAGTCTCGAGAGTCTCGCTAAATCTCAAAGCTAATTATGAATGCAATTAGCGAGCTGAAATTCATAGAACTCGGGCAATTCGAGGAATCCGAAAGAAGACAAAACAAAACGGAATTCCCCAAACCAAAAGTTCCTTGTAATTTCATATCTGCTTGGTGGCTTATGGCGTTTTAAGCTGATAATCTCAACACCCCCAGAGTTGCGATAGGAAACCGCAACTCGGGGCGCCGCGACTTGCATAAGGAGCGGGGGAAAATCATAAGAATAAATTAGAATAGAAAAAACGGCCACGAGAAATTCCCGTCTGCGAAATTTGCAATTCCCGCAAAACGTGAGTTGGAAAGCCCTGAAAGCGGCCGATTAACACAATTGAAACCCGGCCGAGAGCTCAGTTTAGCCCCGATTGAGGCGCATTTAATTAGCGCAATTTTTGCATAAGCCCGAAAAAAGACAACACTCGCCCCACACACGTGACACGAGGACTAAGCAAAGGCTCAGAAAAAGTACAGTCGCCCCGTCGATAGACAAGAGGCGAATACTGTTAGGCGACCGAGCTCTGCCGGTTCAAACCGATTTGCACCAACCGAGGGGGACTGAGTTGTCGCCTTGCTCTGGCACACGCCTTATCGGAGGTTTGGGAACGCGAGAGGCTGATGTGAGTGTGCTAAAATTGTAAATTAATAAAACAATGAAACCCGGACGACAAATGATCGGCCGCTAATGAATGAATGAATGAATGAACGAGAATGAATGAGATGAAACGAGCGAGAAATCAATCCTCCGCCAGTCAATTCGGACTTCTAATTCACTTGCCACCAAGTCGGCCAAGTGTGAAGTCATTGGAAAAGGGGTTTTAGTTTAAACCAGTTAAAACCCCATTAAGTCAGTTGGTAAGGCCAATCCGTTGGCCCACACCGAACGCAACCAGAAAAAAGTGTCACCTTGGCGGCCTCGAGCCGCTTGCACCGCTCGACTGGCCTGACGGCCGCCCTATCGGATTGCAAGGGGATTTTTCCGCCCCCTAAAAAGTGCGATCTTTTGGTTTTTTTCCATTAGGCAAATTTCTTGAAGCTGGAATTGCATTTCCTACTCCAGTTCCATGGCATTTTCCACAGTGCCACGCGATCTGGTGTCACTTTCGCAAGAAGCCAACTCGTCTAGACCAGCGAGCTTGGCCGGCGGCTCGCTCCCGTCGACGTCACTCGCCAGCTGATGGGGCGATCTTCCCGTCCCGCTGACGTCGGCAGTGCACACGGGGGAAATCGGGAAAACATCGACAATTTCGCTTTGCGCGTGGCAAGCCGTTTTGGGGGGGCCTGGGAAACCGAAGCACACGACGGACGGAGGAGCCGTTCGAAATTTATTTTTAAAAATTTTGCAATTACGTTTTTATTTTTGTTGTCGTTCAAATTTTAATGAGCTCCCCTTTATGCAAGCGTGGCGTTTATGTAATTGAGGCGTCGTTCTAAATGCAGCGACGGAACGGACTGGGGCGCGGGGTCAGGGGTTAATTGGTTTTGGCGGCGAATGGAAAAATCGGACTTGGAAAATCCTCGACGGCAGTGGGATTCCTGGAACCGCCAAGATAACCCAAAGCGAACCCGTGACTGCCCGCCCATCAGTCAAGGGGGCCAAATCGGTCAACTTAACTTTAATTACATTCGCATTTAGCAATTTGAATGCCGAATGCCCCCGGCCACGTTCCGGGCATTAAATGGGATTTAGGAACCGCCGATTTAAACGATCGTCGACACTAAATTTTCCACGGCCAAGAGCGAAATTTGATTGTATAATCGAAGGGAAAGCAAACAATGAAATCGGTTGGTCGGCGGAGTCACATGAGAAACCCGTGAATTTCATAAATTTCCACTGACAATTGAAACGTGCGAATAAATTGCGACTATGGTACACGTTTTTATTTGCTTGGCTAATCAGATTCTAGATAAAAAAAACAAAATTCACTCCCAATCTCGACAACCGAAAAAATCGAAAGTCCAAAAACAAAGCGTCTTGGGGAATTTCCAGTGAGTCGCACGGGAGTCTGTCCAGCGGTCAGTTGAGATAATTAATTGGGTCTGGCTACCCAAAAATAACCCAATAAAAGATCGATCGCCAATTATAGAAAAAGTTAAACGGAAATAGCACAAAAGGGCAGGGGGAGTTTGGACTTTCATCGATCGGTTTATAACCAAATAATTGATCTATATACATATCTTTATATTATATACGCTATGACAGTTTAAGTGTCGGCTTTATAGACCGATAAAGACGCAAACAGCTGAAGAGCCAACAGGGGGAGGGGGCGGGAGGGGAGTCTTTATCAATTGAAGTTATTGTAATCGCAGTTTCCTGGCTGACACACCTTCTGGTCGGGGTAATTAAGGCTGCAAGCGAAAGGGCAACAAATGACAAACGATAACCCGGCCAAGTACAGTCCCGCCAAGCAGATCGATAACAAGGCTATAAATTGAGATTAAAGAATACCACAGGTGGTTGGTAGGCCCAAGAGAACTTGGGATAACCCAGAGTTGCCCACCCTTCATAACCTGAAGAGGTTCTTGCCCAAGTAAACAGATATAAACCGCGAGCCCACACAACCCTAAACGGAAACCGCGACGTCGTAGAAGCTGCACCCAAAATTGCATGATATTTGTCGTTTCTGTGGCCTGTCAGCGACTTAATTATAGCCATTTTTGTAATGACAATGGATGGGCCAATATTGACTTACCTATAAAGCTGCCTAGGCCGGCGGCGGCAGCGTTGGCGGTGCTGCCAACGTTTGTCAGTTTGTCGATAACCACAGGGGCCAGGTTGCAAAAGTCTGGATCATCGACATCGAAAATGATGCCGTCGTCCCATTCCGTAACGATCTGAGGTGGTAATTGTGGCTGCTGCAGTTGCTGGTGTCGATGTGGCAGTTGCAATTGCGACGGCTGCTTCGTTTGGCTACCTGTTGCCGAGCGTTGTTTCATCTGAAGAATACAAGATGCGTAATTAGTAAACTGGTTATAATCGAGAACCCAGACGCCAGGGGGGCGGTGGTGGCTTGGCCATTACGTGCTGGTATGCAAATAATGGAATACACACGTGGCGGGCAGCCAGCACAGCCCTGGCCAAAAGTCTGGCGGATGGCAGAATGCAAGCCAACAGGGGGCGGGGCGGGGGGCTGGCCACTGGACAGCTGTTGCTGGCAGAGGTTAAGCCCACACAGACACGAATACATGGCTGGCGGAATGAGTGGCACAGCGACTTACTGCAGCTGCTACAAATTGCAAGTAATCAATAGATGCACAATTTGGGTGAAGGCTGCCTTAATAGCTGTGTGTGTGTGTGTGTGTGTGTGTGCAGTTGCCGTGAGGCAGGGAATATAATTTTGTTTTTGTTTTGCATTCGCCTTGCAATTTTCATCGCAGTGTTTGGCTGTGTGTGTTGGGGGGTGGGGTTTCTGGCAATGACTTACTTTTTATGAGCAGCAGTTGGTTTAAGGTCTAATGAACTTAAATGAACGGTTTTTATTAAATTTTCTAACTGCGAAAACTATAAAATTGCACTTTCAAAAAAATTTCCACAAATATTCACTGCTCTTCTTCTAGCACACGCAGAGTTGCCAGCTTGCGGAGCTGCCACCCTGCCAGACCAAAGCGTTTGGCCAGTGTGACCGTATAACCATCCGCGCGATTATTTAAATGTGTTATCAGAAAGATATCGAGGAAACTGAAGTTGGCACTGCTTTGTTTGCTTGGTGAACGGTAAAATTATAATACATTTTTAAGTGACAAATCTTAATTGCTAAACACTCGCGTACGTTCGTTCTCGCCGTTCGATTTGTTCGTTTCGTTCCAGTTCCGAAAAAAATCGAACCTGTGCAGGTTGGCAGGTCCCTCCAAAAAAAAAAAAACTTTACGCAAAAACAAAATTTGCCGTGCTCTTAATTTTCTTAGATTTCTGGCCAAAAACAACACCCCGAAGGATACAACAAGCCAAACTCCAATGCCTGCGATGCCCGTGTTGCCTACGCCAAGTGAATGAGAGAGCAACCACAGCCACCAAAAAAGTAACCAAAGGAATTCCGACTGACAATGGAGGAAAATATGTGGTAAATAAACATTCCAAAACACACAAAGGCGCTTTTAGTTTCCCAACAACAAGATCCGTAACTTAATTACTTTGAAAGATTTCTTTCCACTTGCCAATGCCCAAAGAATCACCCCCATTGAGTCAGCGCCTTATCAGCAACACAAACGGCCAACAGCTGCTCTGGAGGGGCCGCGCGGGGGTGGCCCTTTCATCAATTGGCCACGCCATCAAGCGCCGCCACAAATATGATTCTTTATGCCCGCAGAAACAGCGAATTAATTGTATGCCATTCGATTTGACCTTGCAGGATAATTGAACTGGAGTCAGCCCTGCTGGACGACTGCAATGTCAACGATATCTACGGCATTTGCCACGGCAAGTCTGTCCCAGAGGCCTTGCGTCCAGACGTCTGGCAGGTGTGCCTCGATGTGCGCCATAAAAGCGACCAAATGTCGCTGTTCAACGAGATCTACGATCTGCCATTTCAAACCCAACTGCGCGAGGACTGCCAGAAGTACGTGGAGCGCATGGGCAACGACGAGGAGGACAAGGTCTCCGTGGTCTCCGACCTCGAGTCCATCGTGACCTTCTACTGCAAGAACCGCAACCTCCAGTACGAGACAGACAACGGCTGGATCGAGCTGCTCCTGCCGCTGTTCGCCTTGAAGCTCAACCGATCCGACACCTTCAATCTGTTCGAGGCCATTCGCGACACTTACATCCCCAAGGGCTGCAAGCCCAAGGGCAATGTCTTCCATGTGTTCCGGCTGCTGCTGCTTTACCACGACCCGGAGCTGTGCACGGTGCTGGACACGATGAAGATCACGCCGGACCTGTACTCGCTGGCCTGGTTCCAGTCGCTGTTCGCCTCGTGCAGCAACCTGGCGGTGATCATAGCCATGTGGGATTTGTATTTCCAGAATGCCGATCCGTTTATGGTGTTCTTCTTGGCCTTGATTATACTGATCAACGGGCGGGAGCAGATCCTGGCCTTGGAGGGTCAGACGAAGGAGGAAATCATCATGTTCCTGAGCAGCATGCCCTGCGCCCTGGAGGTCGACGATGTGCCAGACTTCTGCTCGCTGGCCCAGTACTACGGCCTGAAGACGCCCACCTCCTTCAAGACGGACTACCTGAAGGCTTTGTACGGCAAGCAGAACGACTCGCCGAGGACCCAGGACGAGTCGAATAGAGTTTCCCAGGCTCTCTGCCTGCCTGTGTCTGTTTACGAGCTGGTGGAGAACTCGGCCATGGAGAGTCCCTCGCCGGACTCGGTGCGCTTCTTCCTGGTCGACTGCCGTCCGGCCGAGCAGTACAATGCCGGCCATTTGTCCACGGCCTTTCACCTGGACTGCAATCTGATGCTGCAGGAACCGCTGGCCTTTGCCACGGCCGTCCAGGGCCTGCTGACGGCCCAGCGACAAGCAATCGAAGTCAATTCCAATGCCGGCGGCGAGCATTTGTGCTTCATGGGCAGCGGGCGCGTCGAGGAGGACCAATACACGCACATGGTGGTGGCCTCATTCCTGCAAAAGGGCACCCACTATGTGTCCTTGCTGACCGGCGGCTATGCCTCCATCCACGACTACTTCGGCGACCACATGGCCGACTGCCTCGAGGACCACAATCCGCGCAAGTGTTTGGTCTGCCAGGAGCACACTATCCGCCAGGTGAGTCCTTGATTTTTGTGCTTCCTTTTGATCGTTTTTCAAGCTTCCCCCCTTGCAGGCCAAGTCGCAGAGCTCGAAGCAGGCGGGGGCCGCGCCGACCTCGTCGGATTTGTTCAGCAAATTCTCGGCCGTGATGAAGTCCAAGTCGGCCGAGGTCAAGGGCAAACTGCTCGACATCATTGTGAATTCCAGCTCAAACGTCTCTAACCCGGCCAATCCCTCGACCAGCACTAATCCCCCTAGCAAGCTGGCCAACGGCCCGCAATCCATGCCAGCCCAGGAGCGCCATGTCAGCGCCTCGGACCGCAATGGCAAACGCTACCGGAATGTGGCCCCGGTTTTCAGCATTGACGACGAGAACGAGGACAACGGCTACAACCACGACGAGCCGGACGCCCCCCAGCTGGCGGGCGACACCAAGGAGATCGTCAATCTCAATCAGTTTTTCAAGACAGCCGACATCATCAATGCCTTCAAGTGCCAGGAGGTCCACATGAACGGCTACATGTACGACAGCCACCTGATCATCTCGCCCGGCCAGCTGGTCGTTTTGCGGGAGTTGGGCCGCGGCCAGGCCCAGATTATGGTGCGCCGCCCGCTGTCCAGCATTGTGAAGATCACGGCCAAGAAACGGCACCGCGACCTGATCACCTTCAAGTACGGATTCCCCGACGGCGAGGGACTGCTGATCACCGACATGGATCGATTCCTTATACCGAATGCCAAGGACGCCACTGCTCTGGTCTCCAAGCACATTCTCAAGCTGCTGGAGAATGGCAAGTGAGGCGGGCGGTTCGCGGCTTCCGTGTATTTTATTTTATTTTAAATGAATATTTTGTTTTTTTAATCAAACTGAAAGTGCAATGCGGCTGAACGGCGAATCGTTTCTATTTTAGTAGCCGAGAGAAAAGTTATTTATTCCCCCCAAACTGTAATATAAAATACACTCACACACACCCAAACAGATTGGATTATGTAATGAAGTCCTGTGCTAAATTCAATAATTTTAAGTGGAGACGACAAGCAAAGAAAACTGGAGCAACTGTAGCCTTGAGACTTAACAATATAAATGTAAAAAAAACAACAAAAAATCTACTAATATTTATTGCAATTAATAAATTACCAAATACGAAAAAATGGATCCAATAAATCTCTTCAAAGGAAAGCGAAGAAAATAATTGACTCCCAGTTTAGCCGAGACAACAACCACGCTCAACCGACTCAGACTTATTTAGACAACAACCACCCTCGTCCGAGGCAAACTTGTAGGAAAATCAGCTTGTGGGTGAATTTGTTCTCTTCGCAAAATGCGAATTGCAAAAAATGTTCGAATTCGAGCCCTCGCCTTTTAGTTTAGTTCGAACTTGTACCAGGCGAACAGAGTTCAGAGGAAAAGGTTCGGTCTATTAGGGGAGCCTCGCTTTAGCCGAGTCAACAACCACACTCAGTCGAGTCGAACTGATCGCCAATTTGGCTTCTTTACACTTCATGGCTAAAGTTTGACGTTGTTGTTGGCCAAATTAGTTTATTTACACTTCTGGCTAAAGTTTGACGCCGATATATTCAGAATTTGTGGTGTGCGAATAGTTTTCTCCTTAAACTTTAAACAGGCCAACAGAATTCGCCAGTAGGTCTCCCGAATCACTCGACAGGTGAACTGCATTTAACCATATTAGATCAGCAACAACTACAGCAAATCCTAACAATAATTGTTAGAACAATATTAACAATAATAATAACAATAATTGTTAGAACAATAGAGTTCAGTAACAGGCCAACAGGAAAGATCAACAACCCAAAAGCAGCCCAGCAACTAAACAGATTTGAGAGAAAATTTCACCTTCCACTGCCAAAACAAAAACCACAGAACAGTTCTAAATTATTGAACATTCAAGCTGAGGGGCGAGAACTAAAGCAACTATAGAAACATCTGGACCAGTAATTGCAAAAATACAACTACAGCATGAGGTAGTAAGAACCAAGTAATGAAAAAGTCACGATGACTTAAAAGTAATCCGCCGCCCTTACTTATTTTTTTGAGGCCCGGTGATCTGAACTTGGAAGTTCTACCCTAATTAGGATCGAGGAGAGCCGACAGACTGAAGAGTGAAGTGGGAGTTTTAGGAAAAAACAAGCCAAGTAAGACAAATAAATTGGGCATACGAACAAACGGACAGTTGGGCGGATGGGCAGTGAACTATCGGCTGCTGGTAATCCTACCAAAACGACAGACAAACAAGCAAGTGGAAGGAGTACAAAACGGCGGAGCGGACAGGACAAACTCACGGACAGACAAATGAAATAGGTAAGCGGCCGTTTAAGCGGAATCGGGCGAAACGGCTAAGCAGACTTCATTACCTGACAGAAGAACAAAAAGACAAGCAGACAGACAAACAACCATCGCCCAAGATCAAGCCAAGGCCAAACCAAAAATCAAAGTCGACCAAATTAATTTTGCCAGCCGGCAAAATCTGGGCTAGCAACAAATTGCGCTTCTATTTTCAAAGTTCTGCCAGGCAAACAGAACTGGGAAGTAAGTTGAATGAAATATAGAGAACAAAGCGATAAGAAATCCAAACCCATAAGAAATACGACAGCTGAAGTAATAAAACAAAACAGCTGCCGTTATTTTTTCTGGCTTTGGGGAAACAAAGACAATTTTAGAAATTACTTCCAGGCGAACAGAACTCTGTAGAAAGATTTCTAGAACAAGATTTCTATTAGAACAAAGAAATCAGTTCCGATCGAAACAAAAACTCACAGTGAGAACAAATTGTTCACTTGTTTAGTTCCAATTTTAAAATTCCTACCAGGCCAACAGAAATCAAAGGCCAATTAACTGAAGGAAACTCAGCGTTGGCAAACGGCTAAGGGAGGCTAAGGGAGGATCGTTTAAATTTATTAGCCAATAATTTTATAACCGCCAATTAGCTCTCAATTTTCTCCAGGCGAACAGAAGCTCACAGCAAATTGATTTCTTGGCAATGAACAGCCACCAACTTTCAACCCAGCTGAGGTTTCTATTCGCCTGGTAGAAGTCTAAAGTTCTAAGCGCCTAAAATGGATTAGAGAATAATTAGAAAAGCAACCTTATCAACATTAATTGCTAAAATTAGAGGCCCAGGTAAAAAGTTTTTATCAGGCGAACAGAACTCAGCAGCGTGTCCCCAAAATATCAAATTAATCGCCAGGTAGAAAACCTGGAGTAGCAACAAAGTTTATTTGTAGTTTCAAATTTCCACCAGGCAATCAGAAATCGAAAGCCAGTTGAATGATCAGAAAGCAAGGAAGTACAACAAATATAAAAACACCAATACCATAACTGAAGTAATAAACAAAACAACTGTTTCTACTTTTATGGCAACAATGGCGAGTTTACAAATTCTAGGCGAGCAGAACTGAGTGGGAGGATGATAACCAATCCGTATAGAAAGTCATTCGTCGATGTGAGAAAAGGTTGGGTAATTTAGAACACTTGAAGCGAGTTCTCTAAATCGCAATAATTAAAAAAATAGCTGCTTTCAATCGAGCAGAATTTAGTGGGAGTATTGTAACCAATCCGAAACAAAACCAAGAACAGCTAGAAAGCTCAATTTTGAAAATTCTACTAAGCGCACAGAAAACAAAAGCGGGCACCAAAAAAGTTTAAACAAATTGAAACAACTGCGACGACGAACGAAAGTCACAATTTGTTTAACAATTTAAAAACCTTAAAAGCAACAAAACATTTCAAATTCAACAATAAATTCGTCTAAGTATGAAAATATCTTTCCAGGAGAACAGAATTCAGCAGTTGGTCGACCGAAATTCAGACGCGCGGTAAAACAGGCAGACGAACAAATGGACGGGTTGACGGACAGAGAAGTGATCGTTAGCAATAAATTTATTTTTCATTTTCAAATTCCTACCAGGCCAACAGGAATTATTAACCCATTGCGTAGACGATGGATTTGCGTTTCCATTAAAA
>JBAMCP010002149.1:0-14657 GCA_037075105.1 Lissocephala sabroskyi | reverse complement strand
GCGGTAGGTCATGGATTTCCGGAGCCCCCAACGTGCGTTTTCTCAGCTTTCCTCTTCTTCCAGACTGGGCGAACGGAAGCTCACCCTCAGGCGGGAGAAACAGGAAGTTACTGCCCTGCGAGTTTCCCCCGACCACATTCATATAGCCGTCGGCTACGCGGACGGCGTAGTCCAGATCTTCGACCTGACCTCCCGCACTTACTACGATGCCATCTGCTCTCTGACTCTGCACAAAAATGCAGTCAGCGTGCTGCGTTTTGATGCCCAAGGCATCTGCCTTGTTAGTGGCGGCCTGGACACCGAGCTCGTCGTGGTCGACGTGGTTGAGCAGGCCGGTCGCCAGCGCTTGAGCGGACACAATGCAGCAATCACAGATGCCCACTTTCTGCAGCGGCTGGTTGAGCAGAACATCGTGGTCAGCTGCTCGAAGGACACGCAAATCAAATTCTGGAACCTGGAGACGCAATTCTGCTTCAAAACAATCGTCGACAATCGCACGGAAATCTGGGCCTTGGCCTTCTTAGGGGACCTCATGGTTGCCGGAGCTGGAGAAACAGCAATGAATGTCTACCGGCTGCGCGCCCGCGATGCCAACAGCACGGATAATCTGGAGACCGCCATAGAGGGCCTGTCCATCGACGACGAAGACACCATCAGTCCCATAAGCGTGAGCAATTGCGGGGCCATCCAGAGGGCAGGCAAAGGCCGCACAGTCAACCTGACCAGCGATCCCAACGAGCGCATTCTGAGCTGCCACGGCACAAACGACCTCATTGAGAACTTCTACATCTGCACGGCCGAGGAGGCCAAGCAGAGGCTGGCCAAACGTCTGAAAAAGGCTCGCAAGGCAGCCGGCGGTGAGGAAGAGGATCCCAACAATGACGAGGCCAACTCCAAGGAGATCTCGCTGAGCGACGAAATCAAGCGGCTGGAGAACATCAAAGTGAAGCAGAAAATCAAATCCATCGACGTTCTGCTCGGCCAGAACCAAGAGCTCCGGGTCCTTATCAGCCTGGCCAACAACAGCATGGCCCTCTACTCCCTGGAAGCCTCGCTTAAGAACCGCAAGGCCTCAGACCCCAGCGTCAAGCTGTTGCGCTCCCTCACCCGCCTGGGCCACCAGTCCGAGGTGCGCTCCGTTTGCTTCAGCAATGATTCCCTGGCCATAGGCTCCGGCTCGGCCGAGTCCTTCAAGTTCTGGGACCGCGACGAGATGCAATGCCTGCGCACCTTAGCCACCGACTACATTCTGTGCTCAGCGTTTGTGCCCGGCGATCGCTACGTTCTCCTGGGCATGAAAAGCGGCAAGCTTCTCATCGTGGACGTTGGCGCAGCCGACATTGTTGAGGAAATCCCCGCCCACGAAGGCGAGCTCTGGTCCCTGGCCCTGCTGCCGGACCAAAAAGGCTGCGTCACCGGCGGCAGCGATTCCACCGTGAAAATCTGGACCTTCGAGCTCATCGATGCCGGCGAGGACGGCAACGAGACCAAGGTGCTCTCCATGATCCACCGAAACACGCTCAAGCTGGAGGAGTCCGTGCTGTGCGTCGGCGTCAGTCCGGACATGAAATATTTGGCCATCGGTCTGCTCGATGCCACCGTGAAGATCTTCTTCCTGGACACCTTCAAATTCTACCTCTCGCTCTATGGCCACAAGCTGCCGGTGCTCTGCCTGGACATTTCGTATGATTCCAATCTGATTGTGACCGGTTCGGCCGATCGCAACGTGAAGATCTGGGGGCTGAACTTTGGCGACTGCCATCGCTCGATTTTCGCCCATGACGACTCGGTGATGTCCTTGCGCTTCATTCCCAACACCCACATGTTCTTCACCTGCGGCAAGGACGGCAAGGTCAAGCAGTGGGACGGCGACTCCTTCGAAAAGATTCTCACCCTGCCAGGTAAGCAAAAACCTCCGAGTTTCCTTCTTTTCCTAATCCTCTCCCCGTCGACAGGTCACATTGGAGAGGCCTACTGCCTGTCGGTGTCCCCCAACGGCCGCTATTTGGTCAGCTGCGGCTCCGACCGCACTCTCCGGCTGTACGAGCGCACTGAGGAAACCATTGTGCTGCAGGACGTGCAGGAGGAGGAGCGCGAGCAGCTGGAGAACCAGCAGCTGGCCACCGGCGAGGACAGCAGCGTCCCCCTGCTGCCCGGCCTGAAGCTGCCCTCCCGCAAGACAGTGGGCTCAGAGAAGGCGGCCGACTCGATCTTCGAGTGCCTCGAGATCTGCCTAAAGTTCGAGGCAGAAGCCGACGAGAAACCCGAAGTCCATCCCCTCATGCTGGCCCTGAAGGCAGACAATCCCACGGACTTCCTCGTGACCACGCTGGTGCGCATACGAGCCTCGGACCTGGAGGAGGCGCTGCTGCTGCTGCCCTTCTCCACGGTCTCCGAGCTGCTCGAGCGCCTGCCCGGCCTGCTGGAGCAGCGGCCCGACAAACTGGAGCTGCTCTGCCGGGTCACAATCTTCCTGTTCAAGGTCCACATGAAGCCCATAGCGGCGGCCAAGACCATGAAGCCGCTGCTGCTGAAACTCCTGGCCATGCTGAACCGGGATGTCAACCAGCTGCGCGACACCATCGGCTGTAATCTGCATGGCCTGGCGCTGCTGCAGCGGCAGGTGGAGGAGCGCGAGGGCGTGCAGCTGTTCCGCGAGGCCACGCAGGAGCGCAAGAAGCGGGAGAAGAAGCGGCGCGAGGCCTCCAAGCGGCGCCTGCAGATCCAGATGGTCTGAGGCGGCGGTTACTTTAAGTGTTTTATTTAATGTTAGACGATTAACGCAGTCGCGGTGTGGACATTTTTAGAAGAGAAGAATTGCTAGGCATACATTCAATTTGGGGTTTTTGTGAACGTGGCGAGTGCTGGACTCAAATTTGGTTCGAGGGCGGGCACTCCAGTTGCTTGGGAGGGGAGGGAAGACGATGAACAGCAATTCGGTTACGTACATTGAAGATTTGGGGGGACAACATATAAAACGGGGGAGCGGGACATAAAAAACTCGTGTGCGGCATGCGTGTGTAAAGAGCAAGCAAAATCCTTTCCAGTTTAACAAATGCCAGCCTTTGGGAAGCCGCCAGGATCACAGGGACCATTGCCGCACGGCCCTGAAATCAACACCATAAAAAATCAAAGCAAACCAAACACAACCGCCGCCTTACCGCCACAGCGCTGGAAGGAGCCCGGAGGACCGTAGCTCAGCTTCTGGATCGTGCACTTCTCAATGGGTCCGCTCGGCCGGCAATACGAAGTATATCGCGCCCAAGGCATCGGCTCCTTGGCTGGAATACAGTTCGGCAAATAGCTGAGCTTGTAGGTCGTGCAATTCTCCATCGGCCCCTCGTTCCGGCAGAAGCCCAGCTGCGGCTTGATGGGCGCCGGCCTCGGGAAGCAGGTCACATCCACCGGCATGTACGACAATTTGTTCACCGTGCAGCGCTCCATGGCCCCACTGGGGCGACAGAAGGAGGTCACCGGCATTATGGGCGAGCGCCGCACGCTGGGCTTGGGCACGAAGTCGTGCTTCTGGGTGGTCATGGCGTACATGGGGCCATCGAAGCGCAGGCCATTCTCCATGGGCCGAATGGGCCGCGTGCGTTCCGGGCAGCAGTTGGGCTGGTAGGACAACTGCAGGACCCTCATTAGATTTGCCAGTAAGCTCACCCCAGTCCACTTACCTTCTGTATGGTGCACTTCTCAATGGGCCCGGTGGCCCGGCAGAAGGTGTCCTTGGGCAGCACCGGCGCGGGCTTCGAGCCCGGCCCGCCCGTGGGCATGTAGCTCAGCTTGTACACCGTGTTGGCCGCGCCCGGGTCATTGCCCAGGAAGCGCAGGTTCACCTGCGGCCTCACCGGCTCCGTGCGCTCCGGATTGCAGTTCGGCATGTAGCTCAGGTTGTAGGTGGTGCACAGGTTCTGGTACCGCGGCGGCACACAGCGGATCTTGTCCGCCCAGGGCATCGGCTCCTTGGCCGGCAGGCACACCGGCATGTAGCTCAGCTTCTGGATGGTGCAGCGCTCCAGCGGCCCGGCCGGCTTGCAGTAGTGCGAGGCCTGGCTGATCGGCTTGGGTGGGGGATTGGCGCACACGTCCACCGGCATGTAGCTGAGCTTCTGGATGGTGCAGCGCTCCATGGGGGCCGTCGAGGTGCAAATGCTGCCGCGCGGCAGGAACGGCTCGCGCTTCGAGCAGCACTTGGGCACGTAGTCGTGCTTCTGCGAGGTCATCGCATAGATGGGCCCGTCGAAGCGCAGACCGTTCTCCATGGGGCGTATGGGGGCCGTGCGGCCCGCGGCACAGGGCGGCATATACGAGAGCTTCTGGATGGTGCACTTCTCCATGGGGGCTGTGCTGCCGCGGATCTGGGCGCAGGGCAGGATGGGCCGGGCTGGGCCGCAGTCGCCGCAGCCGTAATACGATCGCTTGTAGATGGTGTCCGTGTCCATGGGGGCCGTGGAGCGCATGAAGTTGGACACCGGGCGTATGGGCTGGGTGCGGGGGGGCTGCTGGTAGCAGCAGCCGGCGTAGTCGCCGCAGTCGCAGGGCGGGCAGCTGGCGCCCGGGGGACATGGCGTGAAGTCGACTGGGGCCTGGCAGGGATCACAGGAGGTGGGGCAGTAGGTGTTGCAGTCGCCCATGGCGGCGGCGGGGGTATCGGTGTCTGGGCTTGTGATTAGTGCGGTGGGGAAAAGAGACAAACTCACTTGACGGGTGGGGTGGGGGTGGGGGACCAAGTTATGTGAGGGATAACTTTGGCCCGGTCCTTTGGGGATTTCTCTTTTTTTACATACACAAAAACTGAGTTATTGTCAAAGGAAATAATTTTGTTTGCTCCGAGCACATAAAATATTACAGTATTTTGTTGTAGTTAACACATCCGGAATGACTGAATAAAAATTTGGATATGGGAACTGTTTGTCTACGACAGCGACAGGACGACGTATTTCACAATGATATCCTTGGCTCAGCCAGTTCTCCGTTAGCCTGACAGTGAATGTTTTTTCAAGGCCAACAAAACTCAATTTGAATTCATTTAAAAAAAAAAAACTTTATTATACAAAAACCATTGATTGAGGTCCAAAGAACTCGGTTTGATTCCTTAACTTTTGGGGTCCCACTGATCTTTGTTAAATTAGCTTTATTACAGACTCATATGATTATTTATCATTCTTGAACGATTCTCCAAGCCCCAGAGAATTCAGTTTAAATGCTTTAATATTTGGATCTTTCTTAAATAAGCTTTATTATAGATTCATGGACGATTCTTCAAGGCACACAGAATCCTATTTGATTCCTTATCTTTCGGACTCCGCTAATCATTTTAAATAAGCTTTATTACAGATTCATGTGATGAACGAATTCTCAAGCCCCAGAGAACTCAATTTGATTCCTTAACTTTTTGCGGATCTTTCTTAAATTAGCTATATTATAGAATTATATATATGATTTTTTATTTTCTATGAATCATCTCTCAAGGCCCACAGAACTCTAGTTGATTTCTTATCTTTTCGGATTCTGCATAAGCTTTATTATAAATTCGTGTATGATTATTTATCATTAAAGAATGATTCTCTTAGGCCCACATAACTCCATTTGATTTCTTTACTTTCTGGATTCTGCTGATTATTATTAAATAAGGTTTATTATAGATTCATATGATTGTCTTATGGTGCATTAAGGATTCCTCAAGGCCCCATCAACTCTATTTGATTCCATAACTATTCTGATCTCGCTGATCCTTATTAATTTAGCTTTATTTTAGATTTATATGAATATATTTTCTTCATTTGATTTTGTCTTAAATAAACTTTTTTTATAGATTCATATGATTATTTATCATTCAAGCACGATTCCTTAAGGCCCACAGAGCTCTATTTGATTCCATAACTATTCTGATCTCGCTGATCCTTATTAATTTAGCTGTATTATAGATTCATATGATTTTCTGACATTCTTTAGCGATTCCTTAAGACCCCATTTGATTCCTTAACATCCTATTTTAGATCCTACTGATCACATTTAACCCCCGCTTTATTCCCTTTAAAAAAAAACATTATAATTGATTTATGAAATGTTTAATCCATAGTTTATGGGTTATGGGAGCTAGAAATGGGGCGCAGGCGTACCCCGCCGATACCGTAGTATATGGCGCCCTCACACTTCTGCAGGACGTCAAAGGAGTCGGGATCGACAGCGAAGATCATCTCCACGGTCTCCTCGCAGAGGTCGCTATTGATCAGCTTCCATCTGTTCACGTAAAGCTCCGGATTCAGGCCGGCCAACTGCTGCATTATCTCCATGGCTTTGGTGTAGTGATAAGGAGGAAAGAAGCCCTTGAATATCCTCATGGCAGGCAGCTTGGTCACCTCCACCTGCAGGTCCGACCAGGGCTTGTGGTTGTTCACGGTTTTTATGAGCCAAGCGGCAGCCTGGGTATTCCGGCAGCTGATCAAGGCACGACCTTGCCCGGGAAAAGGACTTGAATATAGAGCTCTTCCCGGACAGTCTGCGCCTGTTGCCACAATTTCTGAGATCCAGTTCTGTACGGCTTCCAGTTGCGGATAATCCCACTCCGTTTCGGGGTAGGCCTTGGGCTGAAACGACAGGATAATCTCGTCCTTGACTTCCTCCTTGTCGGAGGGAGGACTGGAAAACCTAGGAGAGGGCAGCATTTGCTGCGGTTTTAAAGAACTGGAAACCTCATAAAACGGCTTGTTGAAAATCTGCCAGGCCCCGAGCTGCTCGGTCTTGCCTCCGCCTTCCTCCAGCTTCGTTGGCCTGGGGTGTTCCATGGGCTGCTTGGCCAAAGCCGAAGCCTTATCGTAGGGGTAACCCACGCGCAGAAAATACCGCAGTCGCTTTTGCCCGGCGCCGCTCAGCTTGCGGCGGCTCTTCTGGGAGGTCTGGTCTGGTTCCACGGCCAGTGGAGTTGAGCTGGCCCTTGGGCGTGTGGGCAACTCCCAATCTGGATTTTCTCTCATATAGGAATCTAAGATACTTTGATAGTGCTGCTTGTCGCTGGCATCCCGTTCCATGATGATGCCCGTGCGTTCATTGTTCCAAATCTTCTTTAGGATGAACAGCGCTCTCCGTAGCTTCGACTTGGTGACTCGCTTTGGATGGTTCTGATCGCCGATGTAGATCTCGTCCATGGCAATCAAATTCAGGAGCTCTTACGAAATTTGGTTTAACGATTCGTACGACTGACTGGGAAGGAATTGATTTGGTCCTGCCAAACTGTAGAGTTGTCGTTTTCCGGGCCACTAAGATTGAAACACAAACTGGGCTTTTCTTTTCGGAGTTTTTATTTAACGCAATGATTTGGAAATGCAAATGAGAAGCTTTTTGAATACATCAAGATGGAAAAATGAAAAAAGCCTTTAAAGGATCTGAAACGATCCTCACCAGCCTTACACAAATTTAAGAACTTCCATTTCATTGCTTGGATGGGGGCAGGCCAGCCCTTACGATTTCTGGAGCAACTGCACACTGCCAAACGCGTAGTGCACTTGGCCGTCCCGACGCCTGAGGATCCCGGCCGACTCTGGGTCCACGGAAATGACCAGCTCCACGGTAGTGCCCTTCTGCACCCAATTGAGAATGCTCCAGTTGCGCACCATCAGATCGGTGTTCTGGCCAGCCACCAGGCGCAGGATTTCCTCCGGTGAGTTGGCATTCATGATGGGGAAATAGCCAACCAGCACAGCATTGCGCGGCATGTCGGCCTCCTTGATCACCAGCAGATTGGCAGTCGGCCAGGGCTTGAGCCGCGGAACCGTGCGTATCAGCCAAATGGCCGTCGGCACATTCTGGCAGGTGATGGCCAGCCAACCGGCCCGGAACTCGCAGTTGGAAAACGCCGGCTTCACCCCGCCATCGCCCTGGCCGCGTATATAGTCCAGGATGTTCTGCTGGACGGCCTGCAGCTGCTCGTTGCTCCACTGCACGCTCGGATAGCCCTGCGGAATGATGGCCATTTCAATGCCAATGGAACTCTCGCCGCTGTTAGCATTCGACCACGAAGAGCCGCTCGCGGCGGCTGAGTTGTCTGCATTGTTCGTCCTGCGTTGCCAGAGCGGCGAGGAGGGCCTGTTGCCGGCCCATTGGGCCTGGCCGGAGCTCGCGCTCGGCCGTGACTGACCCGGGCCCTGGGCGAAGTTCGCTGGGCCCATGTTTTGCCAGTTGGTCTGCCTGGGCATCGGCAGGTTTTGGCTGCGCTGCATCTGTTGGGCTGCCTGCGGTGGACGGACTGCCTTCTTGGGCGGTCCGCTTTGATTCATGGGCTGCGGTGCACGGGGAGCGGCGGACGCCTGGCCTCCCTGACGAGCAGTTGCTCTGTTTGGCACTGGAGCAGGCGGCGCCTGGCGGGCATTTGCTCTGTTTGGCCCTGGAGCAGGCGGTGCCTGGCGGGCATTTGCTCGGTTTGGCCCTGGAGCAGGCGGTGCCTGGCGGGCATTTGCCCGGTTTGGCCCTGGAGCAGGCGGCGCCTGGCGGGCATTGGGTGCGTTGGGTTTCGGAGCAGGCGGCGCCTGGCGGGCATTGGCTCCGCTTATGTTTGGAGGAGGCGGCGCCTGACGCATATTGGTTGCGTTGCCCTGACGAGCCTGAGCTCCGCTTGGCCCTGGAGCAGAGGCCGCATTGCCTGGACGCGCTCTGGCTTGCGCTGCCTTGCCCTGGCGGCTGTTGGCTGCGCCAGGTCCTGGCGCCGCTTTAGCCTGCTGGGCTAACTGAAGAGAACGCTGAACCACTTCTAGGTCGACTTGGTGGGCCGCCTTTCTGGCCACCTCGTAGGCAATGCCCTGAGAAATCCAGAGCTTCATTTGCTTGTAGGCCGCCTTGCTGAGTTTGGCCATAGGCTGGGCCTGCGGTGGAGGCGCAGCCTGGTTCCAAATGCCGGGGCCCCGAATGGAGAGGGCCAGAATGCGGGACTCCTCGGGGCCGTAGCCCAAAGAGAGCCAGTAGGAGGCGCGTCTCTGGGCGCCCCGGCTGAAAATGCCGCCGATGGGCTGGGCTTGGTTTGCCTGCGCTTGGGCGGCTGCCTGTATCTGCCTGGCAAGATGGGAGGCAGCGAGCCTGGTAGCCTTGGCGGCCTTGAGGGTCTCTTTGCGCTTGCACTTCTTGGAGACGAACTCCTCGATGCGATTGGCAAACTGGCCATTGGTGGACTGGCAGTTCGGCTTGTCGGCGTAGTACTGACGCCCTTCGGCCACCGTTTCCGTGGCCCAGGCGAGTCGGTTCTTCTCAGCGGAAGTAAGCGCCGGTCGGTTCCTGAACATCTTGAGGGTGACTAGGGCCGCTTTGTACTTCGACTTGGCCTTGAGTCCTTCCGTGGATTTCTTGCGCGGCTTGAGCTTTGGCCCGGCAGCGCTGGTCTTGGCGGTTGCGGCTGCGGCCTTCTCAGCCGGCGGAGCAGAGCTGGCGGGCTCCGCCTTGACTTCTGCGGGCGCAGAAGTGGCCTCTTCTTTGATTTCCCGAGACGGAACTGAGGCGGTTCCATTCACGGTCAGAGGGAGTTTCGACTCCTCCCCCACGAGCTCCGAGGCAGGGCCTGAGTTTGACATAAGTTTCATATTCATAATCGCCCGCTTTGCTCGACGGGCAAGCGCAGCGGGCCCGGTTAATTGGAGGGGCAAGTATTGGGGTCGACCATGACAGAACCCCCACTGCCATGGCAAGACTTGGTTACAACCGGGGGGCGCCAATTAGTCCCGGAGGACACCGTTCAAAGACACACTAACGCAGTGCCATTCAGTCCGTCGGCACGGTACGTCTAACACCGGGACTTGCGGGTTTTATCGAGTTGTCCTCTCTAGATCCGCCATATTTGGTTGCTTAGCAGGGGCACCTCGGGCAGGATGTGGCGTGGGACGCCACGTATGGTCGGTCTTAGGCTGTCTGTGGGGACAGCCTCTGCTCTGGGGCTCCCGGCTCTCTTTGTAGATCTGTGGCGCGAAGGACACGAGGATCTTGACTGGAGCCTCAGGAGTAGAGCTTGGCCCCCATCGCGGGGTTTGGGTTTGACATCATCAGTTTATTTTTCGTTACATCAATTCATTGTTTTTGTTTTGTGTAGCACATTGACTAATTCGTTCGCACTGATGTAAATTATACATTACAATTAATTTGTTGTGGTTGTGTGTTGTTGTGTGTGTAAATTGTTTATCCTAAAAAATTACTTAGCTAAATCGCCGCTCGTTGGAGCACAAAATAATACGAGCACAAAAAGTCCTCCAATCTAAAATCTAACGTATGCAGGGTGTGGCCGTCTACACCGCCGATTACATTCATTGGAAATGCTAATCACGCCTAACTAAACACTAACTCGAAGGTACATTTGGAAGCAAAAAAAAAGCGAATATTTAAATAGAATATTGATTTTTACAATTGAAATACTTTGGACAGAATTGGAATTGAGAAACTTAACAATTTGGGTGAAACCGCAGCTTCCGCGCGACAAAAACACACAAACGGAATATCATGGGGGAAAACTTGGTCTACTAGTTTCGGGGAGCTTGGTAAAATCGCCAAAAATATATGTATATGTATAATCGTATATATGTTTCCGTTTATAAAGATCAGTTCTGAATTTCGTGGTTGTTTTTTGATTATTAGTTTTGTTTTTTGTATCAACAGTAAGTTTGGTGATATTTGCAGAATAGTTGCGGGAATTTTCAGTTTGCTTTTCAAGCTGTTGGTAGATTGTCCGGCACGTACTCGAGGAAGTTGGCCGGGAACTGCCCCTGGCGCCCGGCCACCTCGCCAAAGAGCCAGTCTTCGTTTATCCTGTAGAGAACGCTCACGAATTCGTTTTCCTAATAAAAACCAACATTACAAATCATTCAATTCCATTTTGAACTCAACAAACTCACCTGAATGGGCAGGTCGCCCTCGACCTCGCCGGGGAAATGATACAAGCACCGAACCACAGGCACTTGAGGGGCGGCCGCCCCCAATGGCACCTTGATGTCCACATAGTTGGCCGGGAAGATGCCCTCGCAGCCGGCCCGGGTGCGGCCTCGCAGCCACTCGGCTGTCGGTTGCTCCAGCAGATAAATCTTTTCGTTTTCCTAGTGAAAAATGTTTAACGAATTTTGGTCGGTTTATCGATTGCTCGGAACTCACTCTAAAACTGAGATCGCCCTCCTCGGCTCCATCGAAGTCGTACAGGGCAATGGCGTAGGGTTCCGCCGCCTCCTCCACGTAGCCAGAGGCGCCATTGCTCAGGGCCATGGCGTCCACTTTGCCCGAGATTATGTCCAGCATGGAAATGCCGCCTGCCCCGTAGCCAGCCGACGGCGGTGGAGGCGGCGCTCCCTTGGGCATGGGAGGCGAAGGCGGCGTCGCCCCGCCGTAGCCCCCGTAGCCATGGCTCAGGAACGGCGGCGGCTTGGGCGCCTTCGGCTTCTGTGATATCTTCGGCTTGATAATCGTGGGCATGGCCAGCGACTGGGCCGGCGGCAGCAGGCTCTTCCCATTGCACAGCGGATTGTCGGCCGTCCGACTGCTCTGCTGCAGCTGCCGCACTGGGGCAGTGCCAATGGCCTGCTGGGAGCCGCCGTACACACTCTCCATCTGGTAGTTGTCCACCGACTCCCAGGGATCCAGCGGGCTGGTAGTGGCCGGCCGCGAACGCGCATGGAAGTCGTCCTCGAATCCGCTCTCCGGCTGCGAAACGCTGCCATTGTTGGGCGAGCTGAAGTTCGAGTCCGAACTGAAGCTGTCCACGCTCACGCAGTCGCTGTTCGATTTCTGGGTGAAGGTCGGCGAGGAGGGCGGCGAATCAAAGCTAATAAGTTGGCCCTCGGTCACGCCAGCCGCTCCGCTCGCATAATGAGACGTCGTGTGGGTTGTGCTGGCCGTCACAGTGGGCGCTGCGTTCCAGGCCGCGTTCCAGTCGTAGCTGCCGCTGGCCATCGTGGCGGTGGCTGCGGTGCTTGTTGGCCCCGAGCCGTGACCGCTGCTCAACCCGTAGACGCGGTTCTGGGCGGCGGCCTTCGAGGCAGCAGCCGTTGCCGTGGCTGTGGTCTTTTTGCGTTGGAAAATGTTTGTTATCAAGGCGACGCCGCCGCTTGGGGCCGGCGCTGCAGGGGCTGACATTTTGCGTCCATTCAACTGCATTTTGGGCGGCGGCGGCCGCGGCGGTGGCATTTTCTTGAAGTTCCCATTGCCCCCGCCGAACGGGGCATCGTCCCAGTTCGTGGCTGGCGTGTAGCGAGCCTGGGGAAACTTACGCGTGATGTTCGAGGCTGCCGCTTCCGAGCCAAAGAGGCAGTCATTGTTGTTATTCAAAGGATTCCTTTTGTGGGCTGCGCTCTGCGTGGACGCCGTTGGTCCCCTCGGCGGTGGTGGCAATTTAATCGTCAGCTTCTGCAAACCATTTCCGGCCTGCTGCTGCTGCATTTGCTGCTGCTGCAGTTGCATCCGCAGTTGCTCCAAACTGGCATTCGCCACGGCAGCTGCTGACTGGCCCCTCACTCCGGGCGGCGCTGGCGCTGGTCGCGAGGGTATTGTCATGCTGGAGGCCACTGCAAAGACAAAAGCCAGCACATAAATAAAACCGCAAGACTTGGTTGTTATCAAAGCCCACGCACCCACGATAAGGCCCACCCACTCGCCTAATTAGCCGGCATTTTGTGGGGCTTTCCTCACTTACACATTTGCGCTGGGCTCGCTGTTGACCTTCTGGGGGCGGCCAACGTCTGGGCGAATTGCCAGTTCGTTTCGTGCGCCGACACACAAGAATTCCTCCTACGAAAACCGCCTCAAATTGTAGAGAGAATCTCAGGCCTACTGAGCAGCAGCCAACTTGATCTGCTTATTTGCCCGGTCGGAAGTCGATTTGGGTTAACCACGGCCGATCATATCGGGGGCCTGTTAATATTCACGCTCTAACAGGTTTGTGATATGCGCACTCGTCGGTCTGGCACTCCTGAGCCGTCACAGTTCATTTCTCTTGGGAGATTTCCCGTCCACCTGATTAGAGACTGCGATTCGAATGGTTTCCACCTCCAAGCGGAGGGCAGCGGGCGGGCAGGTGATTAATTGAATTACCGCAGTTGTGGCAGTGAAAAGTGCGCTCTTTTTTAAGGGCCTCAAGGTGATTTCAATTAGATCGGCTGGTGTGGCGGTTGATGGCGAAAATCGAGGGGTCGCACAGTAAACAAATCGAAACGAACCGCTGGCTATTTTTGCATTTTGGCCCAGTTCAATGAAATTTTATGGGCGGCGCTCGTTAGAAATCTGCATAAATTTGGCAAGTCCAAAGCCTTTTGTTCCACACACACGCGACGGCGAATAGAAAGTCCCACCACGACCGCTTCAACCGAGGAAATCGCTGCAAATATTTCAAGGCGTATTTTTCGCAAATGTCAACAGCGTCGATGGCGCAGCTCGGGGAATTCAAAGTCCAGAGGAACGGAGCTAACCAGAAGCCAATTCGGTGGGACGATCTCTGGGCCGCAAAGAACTGCCATTTGGTAATTGGAGGCTTTTGCGTTTTACATTTCCCTCCACGCCCCTTTCGCCGGCCGATAAGCGAAATGTTCGAAATTTCGCTCAAAACGCCTCAAATCAAATCAAATCACTGGCAACGCTTCGCGGAACTCTTATCATTGTTTGCCCATTGAATGCTTCTGTCTCTGTGACGCTGACGCCAACGCGATTGTTGTTGTTTTTGTTGCAATCACTAAAATATTTACATCACAACGAACCCGAGCGCCCGAGCCGTTCCGCAGTGTGCCCGGCACCGGATAAGTCGGGCGGGCGGGCACTGCCGCCGGCGGGTAAGCGGATCCGTGGGGGCGGTTCGGGGTTTTCCGCAAAAGTTCTCATCTATTTACCCCAAATTTGCTCATCTGTCTGACTGAATTTATGTGTGGCAAGATCATAACGAACGAGGTTCTTGAAATTCTTGGAAGATCTTAAAAATCCTGAGTGAGGGGAAAAAGTTCTCATATATTTATCCCAAGAACTAAGATAATAAAATCGACGAACGAGGTTCCTTAGTCCTTTTAAATTCTTGGAAGATCTTGAAAATCCGGTTCGGGGTTTTCGCAAGAGTCTTCATCTATTTATCCCAAATTTGATCATCTTCCTGACTGTCTTAATTCATGTGAGGCAGCTTTAGGATCGTAAAATCAACGAACGAGGTTCCCCATTAGTTTTGAGTTCTTGGAAGATCCTGAAGATGGAATTTTCGAAAAAGTTCCCATCTATTTATCCCAAATCTGTTCGTCTGCTTCATGTAAGGCAACTCTAAGGTCATAAAATCAACAAAGTGCCTTATTAGTTTAGAATTCTTGGAAGATCTTGAAAACTTGGAAGCGGTTCGGGGTTTTTGCAAAAGTCTTCATCCATTTATCCCAAGTTTGCTCGTCTGCTTCATGTAAGGCAACTCAAAGATCACAAAATCAACAAAGTTCCTAATGTGTTTTGAGTTCTTGAAACATTTTGAAGATCTTGAAGACTGTGAGAGGCGGTTCGGGATTTTTCGGAATAGTTCTCATCTATTTATCCTAATTTGGTTATCTGCTTCACAAAATTCATGCGAGGCAAGATCATAAAATCAACGAACGAAGTTCCTTATTAGTTTTGAATTCTTGGAAGATCTTTACGATCCTTTGTATGTAAATGAGCTCTAGTTGATTTCAGCATTTAAG
>JBAMCP010002148.1:0-14677 GCA_037075105.1 Lissocephala sabroskyi | reverse complement strand
CAACTCTGGCGTGTATGTGTCACACTGATACACACGCACACTGCAAGTTTTTGTTATAAAGAAAGTGTCAGCAACAAGTTAAGCGGTTTTCAAACGCACAAAGATAAAAATTTATAAATACTTTACAAAATGGGAGCAGCCGTCTTGCCCATACTCCTGTGGACCACAGTGTGGGGCCTGGTGGGCATAGCCCTGCCCGTGATAACCCCCAAATCGCCCAACCAGAATCTCATACGCTGCCTGCTGATCTTGACCGCCGTCTGCTGCTGGCTCTTCTGGCTCTGCTGCTACATGGCCCAAATGAACCCGCTGCTGGGACCCAAACTGGACCAGAAGACGGTCCAGATCATAGCCAAGTCCTGGAACAATCCCATAAGTAAGGGATGAAGTCACGCCCCTTAAATTGTATCTCATTCCGTACAAATTAGCCAAAAAATATATATACGAATTTCACTGTTAACAGGTGACTCAGTTTACCCCCCACCCCCGGCCAACCGCAGGGCACTGCACTTGCACTCTTTAATCAATGGCAGCGACCCGAGTTTCCTCGTGGCCGGCTTGGGAGGGGGGAGGGGGGCGGCAGGATTTCTGAATGCGGCAGTATTGATTTTGCAATAAAAATGCGCGCGCAGGGTCCGTGATTTGCGAATGCCGAGAGAGCAAAGCCGAGGAAATGTTGTCGGGGGTCAGGATGGGGGAGCAGGAGCCGCGAGGCCACTCCGAGACCGAATGCATTTCACTCGCAGAGCGCAAACTGTACAGAGCCACGAGCCCGCACTAAAAAACCCACGAAAAAGTTTAAATTTAAAACTTAAAAAATTTGCAAAAAAAAAAAGTTATTTCTCTAGTGATTTGGAGTGATCTCAAGGGCGAGTTGGTTGGCGTGCCAGCGGCCCATTAACCAAGTTAACAGGCCTGGCCTAGCCTGGCCCTGGGGATTCTTAAAAAATCGATAGGCTCGCTCGGCCCGCAGCATCTGCTGCCCTAGAACGTGCCTAGATTTTTCAAGACCACACGAGCCAAATTGCCATAAAAAAAGGAAACCAAACTGCCCGCCGCTTATATAACCAAAAAACGCGAACGCCGTCGCGTGTGCGGGTCGTCAAATCGATAGAAAGAAGCAGACAAAATTCAGCATAATGTGGATTTGCCAGTAATTGGCTTAAGTCCGGGGGGAGGATTACCAAAAGCTCAATAAAAAACCAACAAAAAAAAAAACGCAACGAAACTAGAGTAACAAAATGGGTAAGAAAAAAGTGCCCAGCGAGGATTTGATTGTCCCGCCGCAGGACAATCGCATCTGTGGGACCATCTGCATTTGCCAGATGACTTTGGTCCTGAGCTCAGTGGCTCTGGTTTACCTCACCGTGGCCATTTACATGCCCTCCACCCGAGCCTTCAAAAGCGGCATTGATCCCACCCCCGTGATGTGCACGACCACGCGAGCGGTGAACAAGGAGAACTGCGAGTGGGGCTCCTGCGGCGAATGGTGCCTGAGCAAAACCTCCGGGGCCTGCATACAAATCTACGTGAATCTGCGCACCAACGGCACCAATCTCACCTTCCAGAACTGCACGAACTCGGCCAACAAGACCTGCTATGGCATTGACCAGGATCGGGCCGACAAGGCTCGCTGCATCAACGACGAGTGCAAGAATCTCACGGGGACCTTCAACTGCACGGCCGGGCAGTGCCTGAATATCACGGATGCCTTCGAGTGCGTTTTCCACAACAGCGATGCGCCGGTCAAGTGCTCCGGGAGGCGAGGGAAGATCAACTGCATGGACATCAGCGGTTTGTTCTCCTGCAGCAGGGGAACCTGCAGGAAGATCCGCACGCCCTACAACTGCGACCGGAGGTGTGTGGATATCCCAACCAGGAACAAAAATGTAGTGCTCCTGAGCGGGGACAAAGTCTACTTGTCCCAGTGCCAGAATGCCATCAACTCGGAGACTTTAGAAGAAGTTTGGAACGAGTCCAGCGACAATGTGGCCATGACTTCGTGTTATTTCATCAGGAACACTTTCGACCGCATGGAGGCCGTGGACTGCATCAATGGCTCCACCTTGGAGCACAACATGCTCAGCGATCTGACCAACTTCACATATCTCAGCCATCTGCATGTGTCGGTGGCCACGCCGGTGCCGGAGATTGCCCCGCCGGACGTGGACTTGACCATTTCAAACGAATCCAAGCTGATGATCAATTTGGAGGGCTGTGTCAACACTTTGATGGACGAGTGCAAGGAGTTCCTGAAGGACTTTGGCCGGGACGGCAGCGACCACAATGCCCGCGCCCGATTTCCTTGCTTCTACTCGCCCTCCAAAAAGGATGTGGTGGTGGCTCGCTTCGATCTGGAGGTCACCTATCGTCAGTTTGTGTTTGCCTCGGTGGTGCCGTCGGTTTTGTTTGTGGTGTCCTGCAGCATTTTGCTGCTTTGTCAAAGGACTGTGTACGTCGGCGACGATGCCAAGATGCGTTTCAAAGGCTGCGTGGACACGGAGACGATCCTGAATAAGAATAATGTCGGCACGCCCACCAACGGCGACACGGGTGGGGGCGGTGGCGACGAAGTTATGGCTCTATGAGATCCGTCACGTAAGCTCTATTGAGGGTCCTTGGGAAGGACGGGCGAAGTCAAGGCTAATGGGTTTTTATTTTGCAGCGAAGTCCTGTTCGGTTTTTGTGGTCGACCGGGCAGGATTTCATCAAGGGCAATTGCAATTGGGTGGGATCTGAACAGGACACGGAAAGTAGGTCGAAAGATACCAACAGATCGGGAGAGAAATCCTTAGAAATGCCAAATACCACATAATAGGTTCCTTTAGATCCCTGTGATAGAATAATGGATCCTTATATATCCTTAGAATTAGTTCAATTTCAAACCCTCTATAAGAAATGCTTAAAACCAGATAATCTGTTATTTCCCTGTGATAGAGTTATTGTCCTATAAATATCCTTAGCATTAGTTGAAATTCAAGAATTGCCAAAAACCAGATTATCGGTTCTTTAGATTTCCATAAATCTCTCTGATAGAATTATTTCAAACCCTTATAAGAAATGCTAAAAACCAGATAAACGCTTCTTTAGTTTCCTTTAAATCCCTGTGATAGAATTATTGTTCTTTAAATACCTTTAGAATCAGTTCAAATTTAAATCCTCTATAAGAAATTCTGAATCCAGATAATCGGTTCTTTAGTTTCTTATAAATCCTTTAGGTATCATTATTGCTCTTTAAATATCCTAAGAAATGCTGATTATCTGAAATCGTTTCTTTAGTTTCCTTTAAATTTCTAGACACAAAATTCCTGCTAGAAAGTAACAAACGTTTCTTAGAAAAAAAAACAGCTCTTTAAAGTATAAGGAACTCCTTAAAGACCCTCAAAGTCCTATGATTGATTATATTTTATGGTAAAGAAATACTTTTTCAGATTATAAGTTCCCTGAAAATCTATCAAATCTACCTATTTCTACAAATTCTCCACTTCTAGCACTTCCCTTATCTTTAGTCCTTGCTTGTTAGAGAAACAAACGAACCACTGTCCCCTTAGAGGTTTAGAGACTTAGAATAGAATATAGACATGTCCTTATATAGATTACCAGATAGAAAAGCTCAAGTTTAGATTAGACTCAATTCTCTTAACTTTCCCAAATAGCATAGAAATTTTGAGTTTCTTTTCAAATTTAGAATAGTAAACTCTTCTATAAGGATTTAGCTTTAATTATGTTTTTCTTGTGTCCTTTTTAGGCATTCCTCTGCTCCAGGAAGACAGTCCAACGCATCAGACTGGAGTGTTCGCTTTGCAATAAATTCCGACCAGTTCGAGAATTTTTGTAGTCCTTCCATCGAACTTCTAACCAGAAAAACGACCTCACACACTCACACACAAAACACACACCTGAAAGCGCTTGCAAGGACACTCCAAGCTAACCACACACACACACACAGAAACACAACAAATCCGACCAGACAATATTAGCATATTTTCTATAAATTTTTTAAGAACTCGAGATTCGATCGGGGAAGAATACGGGGAGCAAGGACATGCCAAGGGAGCGGTGGTAGGTGGGGAGAAAACTTAGTTTGTTTTTTATACACAAACACACACACACACATGCACGGCACACTCGCGCACACGACACCCACACACACACGCACACACAGACATTCGAAGTCAAGGAGACGAGGACACGAAGCCGCGGAGACGGCGGAGAAATTTCAGCAAAGGTCAAACGATTCGGAGGGATGCGTGATCAAAACTAGGAAACAAAAAGGATACAACAAGGACAACCAATGAACAAGAACAATTAACAAGTAAATTTCAAGACGAAAACAAAAAATAGCATAACAAATTTTTAGATCCTTAAAGGAACCAAACAAAAAACGAAAATTTAAACGAATACAAATAAAAAAAAAGACTTAGACATAACAAAGTTTTTGGTAAGACCCATTAGAATCCTTTGCCAGGACGAAAAGCCCCAGGACGCTTGACAGCCAGCAAAATTCTTAGCAGTGTTCATTTTTTAGGCTTAAATTAAGAAACCAACAACACACACACACCCAACACACACCCACACACACACGCTTACGAAATGAAGAAAAGTTGCACTTTGACCACGACGACGTCGATGCCGACGAGTCCTACGCTTTCGGCGGAGACGCTGTCGGCCAGCAAGATCAGTTTGAGCAGCAGCAAGTCCGGCAGATCCTACCAATCGCAGAACGGCCCGGTTCGTCCTGGCAGCGGCTGCGTGGGCGCCATCAATGCCAAGCGCGAGGAGATCGAAATCGACACCATTTTGGAGAAGGCAAAGTTCTACACATCCGTGTGCCTTGGTAGGATCCATCACAGGACTCGATAGTATAACTTTAATAAGGATCTTTTGTGTTTTATTGCAGGCACCACTGCCATTTTGTCGGTGTTCACATTCCTCTTCCTCATACCCTTTGTGGTGGATCCGGCGATCTCGACAATAATTGCCGATTATGATCCTGTGCCAGTCACTTGTATTGTCATCGATCATATCTACGCGGAGGGTATCAAAAACTGCAGCTGGAGCTCCTGTCGCGAGGGCTGCACATCATCACTCACCAAGTGAGTAACTCAATTGAGTTTTTATACCCTTTACCCCAATGAGGGTAAAATAATCTAAGTTTGTGGGATTGGACGAAACATATAGAAGGAGTTCTTCTAGAGACCCAGAAGTAACCTTTAATTTGGGTAGAATGACGAGAGAAACTTATCTGTCCTTGCCCAGCTGCTCATCTGTCTGTTTGTCCGTTTGAACAAAAGAATTTGGGGAATTTAAGAGGAGCCACTTTGGGCTGCGGCCTTGCTAATTTTGTAAGCAGATCAAATTAAATGAATATACCACGAACTCTTTCTGGCTATGTCTGTCTGTCCAACTGTCCGTCTGTCCAACTGTTCATCCGTCCAACAAAAGGTAATCAAATATAGAAAACCTTTTCCAGGCATCTCATTTCCCTATTCTACGTTCCCCTTTTACTTTTCAGTGCTGAGCTGCCAAGAATATTAAATGACAGCCAAAAATTTAGGGTAAATCGAATTTATACCCTCTTTTTATATGGATGTTTTGGGTTGCAGGTGCCATCAGTTGTATGTGAATTACACTCGCATACCGTTCAGCGATTGGGAAGAGAATCCCCGGGATGTGGACACAATCAACTGGGATGTGAGCTACACCAAATTCCTGATCAATTCCGAGGGCTGTGGCTATCCGCCCACGACCAATTGCAGTGTCTTTGCCAGACAATATGGGTAAGTCTCAGATTCATCCAATATTTGGTATTATTTACATAGAGATTTGCTTGCAGTTTCACCCACATTGGGGAGCCGTTTCCCTGCTTCTACAGCCGCGCCTATCCCGAGGTGGTGATTGGACGCTATTCGTGGGAGAATAATCTGTATCATCTGGTGTTGTCGTTGATAATACCGAACGTGCTCTTTGCCATCTCTATAGGGGTGCTGAGCTATTGGTATTGCCCGTGTTGCGAGAAGGCGTGCAACAAATCGTCGCGAGTCTATGCCGAAAAGTTCCCAACCAAGGAAGAGTGAGTTTTGAGCCTGCGTTCATCCTTAGCTGTTCCTAAATGTTATATGATCTTGAGTAGATATCCCATAATTGTTAATTCTCTTGAGAATGTAAATGAATTGAATTTTGCGCCCTTTAAGCATTTTTTACCCCTCTGCTTGATTTAAATACGAATTGGTTATGTGAATCTTGAGTTTGATCAAAATTCCTCTAAGAGACCTACGAAGCGTATGTAATTCCCTAAATATCCTTCAACTTTTATATCTACTTTTTTCTCGTTTTTCTCTCCTTTTCTCTCTCTCTCGCTTTGCGTTGAATTTACCCCAGGATTGTAAACTGCATGAAATGCAATACGGAAAAGTCGTCTTTGAATTTATTTTAAGAAAAAATCGAGCAAAAGTGCCTGACAATTTTTGACCCTCTCTCCCCCTCCCTCCAGCCGAGAGGGTCAATCGATCTTTAGAGATCCTTAGAGCCTGAAATCACTGCACATTTTGTGGCACACCACCACCTGTAGATGTTGTACCGTTACTCTGAAGTGTCCTTAAGCCTTCACGCGCCCCACCCCTCACCCGATCATCAGTTTTTAAAGAGAAACTTTTCCTTCATAAAAAAATTAAAGAACTTTTTTAATACTCTTTTTTAAGAAGAGCTCTTTGGCACTTGAAAGGATTTGAAGTCCTTAAATCTCACGCACAGCAAAAACTTTTTAATCAAATCTTTATATTCCCATAGTCTAGAATTTTACTAAGCACTTTAATGGGTTTCCCCATTCCAAAATCAAATAAATATAAAAATATACCCCTTACCCTTTTCGAGGGGTACCAGGGTAAAAGAAAGAGAGTTAAGAGCCCGTAGTTAGCCGTTTGCACGTCTTTTGTAAATTATCCTTTGCATGAACGCATGATTAATTAATTTGTTATGTAATCTATTTAATGGACTTCGTGTATAAGCAAATTCGATTAAGAAAAAATCGTAAACCTTTTTTTAGCAAACTTCTGTGTCACAGTGACGAAGATGATGAAATGGAATACTAGCAATCAAATTAGTTAATACCCTTTTCACCATAGATAAAAACCAGACTTTGTAGTGCGTAACACACACACACACTCACTCACACACACACACACACACAGTCAGAACAAATAGCTAAAGTAATAAATCTCATCTTAGAAAGAAAAAATTTATATAGAATAAAATTGGTAACGCAAATTTTAGCGGAGCTTCGCACAGAACCATCGGCATAAAGCAGATTTTTGTCACAACTCAAGCGCAACTCTTTTTTCCTAACTCTCTCAAAAAACTTACGTCCTTCGATTTATAAAAGCTTTAAAAATAATCCGTAAATATTACACAAAACCTCTTTTTATCAAATTGTAATGCGAGCTCCGATAGAGACAGCAACATTTTTTGAATGCGCCTTGAACATTTTCGCCACTTGATAATACAAACTGAGAAGAGATATTGAGAATTGTTTGTTTTCAAAAATTGTGATAGTAGTCATAAAAAAAAACCAAAGTTATTAAGTAACGAACCCAATAAGTCAAATCAAAGCATTGTTAAGTAATTAAGCGAACTCCCAATCAAATCCATTCGACTTTAAGCCGGAGCTCCGAGTTTTAGGGAGCTTAAAATTCGAGTCGAATCGGTTCGGTTGGTTTAATGAAAAATTGTAAAATCTGATTAACAAACACAAACACTTTCCGTGAATAATTTTGCCCACATTCATCAGTCGATTCTTATATATACATATAGATATATAAACTTATTAAAACAAATATATATACATAACAGATATAGCTTAATAGCCAGATATACGATAATGACGTATAACGCACGTTGCTTATGAGAATTTTTTTCGAATCGTATAAAATTTGAGCGCAACCACAGAAACAAAAAAAAAAAAACCAACAGTTTAAACATTTTTTTACTTAACGTGTCTTTATCGAATGAACAACAACAACAACCAAAACAACAAACAATTTAAAATTAAACAAGCTAACGGCCTAATTAATAAACAATTTCACAATAAGAAAATTCCCCGCATTTGTTTCATTTGAATTTGCCGCGCTTTTCGCTCGCTGAAACGGTTAACATAAATGTAACCGGTTCGCGGTTCTTTGTTCATTCCCCACCCGAAACGGTTATCGTTCCCGTTCCCGTTCGCGCGCCTGCGTTCTGGTTTCGAACTTCGCGGGAACCATTTGTTGAGCTCTCTGGAAGAGCGAATGGGGGAGGGTTGGGCGTCAAGGGTTTGGTGTGTTTTGGGCACTTTTACTTTCGTCGTCAACCCCCTCGAAAGGAAAGTAAAAGTGCTAAGGACGAACGGTGGTTAAAGTGTTCCCAGGAGCGCGTGGTGAGCTCAGTTTGAAGCGGACAGGCCGAGGAAACGGCTGGCAAAAGCGCTCGACAGGACCGACATAAAGGTTGCCAAAGGGAACAAGCAAATAACAAAAGGATTCACCAGGAATTAGAACATCATTAGGGCTTTTTTTTCGACCTCCACCCGACCCAGTTAGAAAAAGGAGCAACAGCCATGGCGCGTCGGAAAAACAAGCCCCGCCTTATCCCCGAGCAGGACACGCGCATCTGCCGTGCCATTTGCCTCTGCCAACTGACCATGGTCTTGTCCTGTGTGTCCATTGTCTACCTCAGCGTGGCCATCTACTCGCCCTCAATGAAGTGAGTACGCAAAACTCAACTCTGCCCAACTGTCCGTCTCCACTTCCCTTAGAGCCTTCAAGTCGGGCTTCGAATTGGAGCCGGTGATGTGCCAGACGGTGGACAGGCAGATGCCCAAC
Organism: Lissocephala sabroskyi; assembly: GCA_037075105.1. Classification (NCBI taxonomy): domain Eukaryota; kingdom Metazoa; phylum Arthropoda; class Insecta; order Diptera; family Drosophilidae; genus Lissocephala; species Lissocephala sabroskyi. The sequence continues at coordinate 5,822 of JBAMCP010002148.1, read as the reverse complement.
AACTGCCCGTGGGCCTCCTGCGGCGAGTGGTGCCTGACCAGGACCAGCGGCTTCTGTCCGCAGATCCACTCGGTGGTGCGGAGAAATGGGACGGACATTCAGCTGAACAACTGTACGCGGGTGACGAACACTTCGTGTGCGATGGTAAGAATCCCGGGGGAGCCAATGAGTCAGCGGTGATGACGACTCGAATGTCCTTAATCGGTTTGTTTTTGTGTCCTTTGGCCAGATTGACATGGGGCGACTCAACAAGTTTAATTGTAATGACGGCACCGTTTGCAATAATATTCGCGGGGTCTTCAACTGTTCGAATGGTGGGTGAAGGATATGCGAAGGACAAAGGATTTGAAGAGCTTTTTCCTTTTAGGTCATTGCAAGAATATGTCGGAGTTTTTCTTGTGTCACCACAAGGCGGACGGGCCGGTGATAAACTCGGCCAAGGACAACGGCAAGCTGACAGGATTCTTCGAGTGCCAAGGAGTCCACTGCACCAAAATCAAAAAGCCCTTCACCTGCGATCGCTACTGCTCCAAGATCACCACTGCCAATGTCAATGTCCTGATCATGCATGTGAGTGGAAACAAAATCCCTTGATAAACTTTTCTTTAAAGATGTCCTTCAGGAGGACAATGTGATTGCGGCCGACTGCGAGAATGCTGTGGCTTTTAATGAGGCCCGCGGCAACCAGCACGGCGTGCGCATTGATCCTGCCGAGTTCTGGAAAGAGGACGATGGCAACCTGCTGACCAACTGCGCCACTGTGACCCGATCCTCGGACAATACCATCACGTAGGTTAAAGATCCTTTGAGGTGGTTTATGTCTCCTAAGTTTATGTCCTTTTCAGAGCCACTGACTGCCTGAATGGAACTCTCCTGGACCACGATACTCTCCCGACTCCTTTCATGAACTTTACCCAGTTCTGGGCGATTTATGACAACAGCACTCGGTCCGTGGATCCTGAGCAGAAGTTCCTGCCGAATCAGCACAATCTCACGATTTACAATTCGAAGAAACTCTTCATCAACCTCGAGGGTTGCGTGAACACTTTGCGTGGGGAGTGCAAGGACTTCGTGGCCCGTTATGGCAGCGATGGCGACAACAACACCGCCCAGTCCCGTTACCAATGCTACTACAACAAGGTAAGGACCTTAAGGATCAAGTTTCAGTTGAGTGACCTCAAGCGTTTTTAGGATGTCAATGTGGAATTTGTGGTGGCGCGTTATGACCTGGATAAGGTTTACCGCGAGCTGCTGGTGTCCTTGATAGTGCCGATTGTCCTGTTTGTGGTCTCGTCCATTTCGCTGTGCATCATCACGAAGTCGGTGAAGGTGGGCGACGATGCCAAGATGCGTTGCGTGTGCGCCGGCGAAGGATCCGAGGACGAGATCTACCGCAATGCCAATCCCCAGCCAGGACATTTGTACGACACGGACGACGATGTGGTGGACCTCGAGAACCAGGCGGTGGGCGGGGCCGAGCCCTTGGACAATCATGAGATGATAGGCAGCACGAAGTCCTTGCTGCCGCTGAGCCCGGCCGGCGAGTCGGGGACCAGTGAGCAGACCTTCGACGAGGACGAGAAGGCGGCCAAATGCGATGTGCCAGAGAAGCCTCTGGTCGTCCTGTAGACATCCTTAAAACAATCACTTTCACACGCGCGCTTTTTCAACAGGATAATTGTAATTTAAAGGACCAGCGTCCACCGACCGTGACAGTTTGTTGGGCCACTCGACTTATGTGCCTTTTAGAATCACCGTCATCTGTTTCACTTGATCCTTTGAACGAAAGTCCACCCAACGAAGCTAATTTCCAGGCCAACAAACTGCCAGGACAATCCCGTCGGCGGGCCAAAATCACAAACCTTACTGTCTTTTTTCTATACTCGTATACAATAAACCAGGATATTCCGAATCCTTTTGGACTCACCTTTAGCTCCTCCTGGCGGCGGTAGGCATCGGCCATCATCTGCCGGCGCAGCGCCTCGTTGATCACCGACTCGCGTCCTGGCGGACCCTCGCCCAGCTGATTCAGCTTCACCACCACCTAAAGGACGAGCACTCTTTTAGTCAGAGGTCCTTTGGGGGAAGGGAGCTTTGATTTACTTTAGTTTTGTTGTTGGTGCCGAGATATTCGCTGAGCTTCTTGCCGGGCAGGACCTGGCGGCCGGCAAACCATAGCTGAGCCTTAGAGGGCTCCAGGACCTCCTTGGAGGCCTGGGTCCCTGCCAGGTCCTCGGTGTTGCTGAATTCCAGGCGTATGGGGTCCTCTGGGGGCAGCTGCATGGGATAGACTATGGTCACCGCCCCGCGCAGGAGATTCAAGGACTCTTCAACGGCCTTTAAGTTCAGCTGCTTGTTGGCCTTCACCAGTTTCTAAGGAAGGATTAAAGTGAAGTTCCTGTGGGTTTTAGAGAGTCTTCCCGCACCTTATCGATCAAAGCCTTGGCCTCCTCCATGGCTCCTTTGAGGACCTTCTGCATGGCCTCGTTGGGCTGCTGGCCATTGCGCCGGCCCAGCGGATCCTTGTTATATTCAAATCCTCCGGAAGGGACACACTTGCTGGCCCAAATGTCCACCAGCTTGAGCTCCTCGATCTGCTCGTCCGTCAGCCCGATCATCTCGTGGGGCAGCATCGTTCCATGCTCGGCGAGTTCCTCGATTTCCATGCACAGCCGCTGGACCTTTAGCCGCCCATTGAAGATGGAAATCAGCTCCCGGATCACCAGATCCGTGTCCTCCGTAACATTGGTCTCATAAAGGAAGAGACTCTCGTCGCCGCGTTTGACTTGAAGGACAACCATTTTCGTTTTGTAGAGGAGAATTTTTCCAACCGGCTTAAAGTGACAGGAAAATTTTCAGTTGCTACAACAAAAAGGATTCATTGGGGTTGCCAGGACGACTGAGTTCGCTGGGTCGATGGTGGTGGTGTTTAAAATTTATTCGGCGAGGAGACTCTGAGACTTTGAGCGGTTATTGCACAGTGCGATTTGTTTGGACTTCCCTGTTTGGTTCGAGGACTTAAGCTAAATATATAAATAATCCTGAATGAAGTACAACGAGCCTGTCAACTTAAAACTAAATGAAGCAATTTGTGCTGCCGTTTTTATATACAATTGGTTGTTCAAGGACTCCTCAGCTGTTATCTCAGGACGCGCCGGAAGTTCTCCATCTCGTAGATGCTGTTGGACAGCCTAGAAAAATCTCACATATAAGAAAATGTCCTTATGATTTCGTAGGTTTCCTGGCTCACCTGCCGAAGGCATTGAATAAAGCCACAATTTCCGTGCGTGAGAGCCTGAAAATCGGATCAGCCTCGATGTGAGGACGATCCCACAGGCCGCTCTCCGTGGCATAGTTAAGCTTCTCGGAGTAAAGGATCTTCAAGGCTGTGCCCAGTCCTTGGGTCTGTAATTTGCCCCACAGCTTGCACTTGTCGCAGCCCACGCAGTCCATGATCCTCGAGATGTTCCTGAACTTCTCCTTGTACTCGTGCTTGAACTTCACCGAGGCAATGCCACTGCTGAACAAGGCGTTCTCATCGAAGTGCGACTGGAAGGATCTAAGAATCACCTACACTTTTAAAAGGATCCTAAGAGATTCTCGCCACCACTCACTCTATAATCGACAGCATATCGTTGATGGCCAACTTGACCTCCTCGTCCTCCTCGGCCAGGCCGGTGTAGTACTCCTCCCGCCGGAGATAAGGAGCCGCCTTGGCCAAGGCTCTCAACTCCACCAGGTAAATGAAGTAAAGATTCCTCAACCAATTGGGACCCTCGCCGTCGGTGGTCTCGGGGCTGAAGCGCTGCTTGAACTCCTTGATGTTGGGGCCCCAGATGCCCTGGGGGTCGAGGAAGTCCTTCGACTCGGACAGCAAATACTTCGAGCACAAATGGATGTTGATGCTCGAATGCAAACCGGACACAATCCTGTAGAAGGCTCGCTGCTCCAGGCACACATTCCGCCAGTCCAGATGGGGCACATAATTGGAGATCTTCTTGTCCGAATCATTGGCACTGCCGAAGCAGTTTTCCAGGTAAATGCTCTTCCAGATTCGATGGGCGGACTCGCCTTTGTAGCCCGTGTAGCGTTCAGGATTGAGGAGCAGGTCGACATATTGGGCTCCATCCTCGTGGTCGTTGACTATGCAGAAATCCTCCTCGGCCTCGTCGTGCTTGGCCCAGCGCTCGAACTCCTTGTGGGCCTGGTCGCTGATGCTGGTGTCCAGGAAGCCCAGGGCGCTGTCAAAGTCCTCGGCATCCGAGCAGCCCTCCGACTGGGCCTCCCGCGAGTACTGCAAAAATAAACCACAACAAAGCGTTGGTAACTGGAACAATCAACCAGGAACTCGGCCGCCAGCTAAACAAATACAAATAATCGATTGTAAGTCAAGTCCGGCCGGCGGCAGGCCGATGTTTGCCCAACTGGGGGCGGATTTCTGGGCCACGTCATCCAAACATCCACACAAATCAAAGGCTAATTCGTTTTTCCGCTGGAAGCGCTCTGATAACCGACAGAAGTCAATTGATAGCGCAACGTGAGCAGGTGGAATTCCCAAGCGATAAGAACGAAATCAAGTGGAGTTAATTTACCTTAAAGGCCGCGGACTTGGTGTGCTCGCCGTTGGCCTTGATGCCCTCGGGAATCTCCTTTTCCTCGCAGTTCTCCACCTGGCAGAAGCGCATGGCGCAGCGGCTGTCGTCCGGCCAGAAAGGACAGTCCTGCTTCAGGTTCACCTTATAGAACCGGAAAAAGTTCTTGACCAGCAAACTCTGAAGCCTCGGATAGATTTTCATATTGTTGAAATGATCCACGGTGTCGACATCGCAGCTGCAGTCATTGATGGAACCCTCCAGCTGTGGATAAGGTTAAATTCAGCATTCTTTTAAAGTCGTCCTTTGGGGTCCTGCTCACCTCACAAAAGCAGTTCTTGTTGCCTTCGCCCGCGGCATTGGTGGCCGCAAAATAGCCGCTGGCCGCCGGGGCCCAGTAGACCAGAAAGACCACAACTGCCAGGCAAATGGCCAGGAGATTCCTTCTCATTGGGGTCCTGGGACTGGAGGACGGCATTGCTGGTCAGTTGGCTGCTTTTTCTTTCGAAATACACAAAATTCTCGGCCACTTGTTGTTGGCTTTTTGGTTGGCGTGGCCGCTGTCGTTGCCGTTCGGTTGACTGAGCGTGACTGATTGGAGTCGGCGGCTTTAGCTTAACCGTTAATTGCTCTTGGTATTTCGCGATCTCACCAGGTTTTTACGTTGGGCAACAACATTATTTATATATTGTTTATTCGAAGTTGAAGCGCAGCTGATTTTCGACACGTACGTCGATTGCTTTGTATCGAGTGAATAGCACAGCAGAATTATCGGTTTGCATGGTTGCGGTTATCGAGTAAATACCAGAAATCAGCTGTTCGGAATTTAATTCGTGTACGTTATTTTTTAAATGAAAACAAGACAATATTGAAATTTTGAAGGATCGGCCATGGTTATTGCTACACACACAAACTTTTTCGAATTTCACTCAACACACAATAAATATTTAAGTAAAAATACTTAAATTTAATTTACTCGGAACGACTTTCGCGCCAAAAGTCACGGCTAAAAATTCAAATGTTCTCATTTGAAGCGCTTCAAAAATTCCCGGTAAAAACGAAGTCTTACATATAATCCCACAGTATATAAAAATTTAAAAATAATTAAGTAAATAAATCTTACCTGCAGTTTTTTTATGTTTGACGAAAAAAGTCAAATCTATATATATAAAAAGTACGAGTAAGCGCGTACGAGCGTAATGTACTCCTAAACTAATAGGCCGATTTTAA
>JBAMCP010002146.1:0-11681 GCA_037075105.1 Lissocephala sabroskyi | reverse complement strand
CACATAAAATCCCTGAGGATTGTGTGTTCTTTTATCAATCGGGGCTTTGTTCATTTATTGCTTGTTAACATTTAACAATTTTCTAACTGTTCATCGATAAGACGTTCCCTTGGGTCTTGAAAACGACGCCTGCCGGCCGGGGGAAGGCGAGGAGCCAACAATTTGGAATGGCTTCCTTCCGAAAATTCACCCGCCCACCTTTCCGTTGAGCGCTTATCATTATCATTTTGAAATTGAAAATTTGCGTAATCACATTTCGAGTGAAAATCGCTTTTCAAATTAATTTAAATCGATTCGCCTGTAAAGCGGAAGCTTTAAAATGCCAGGAAGCAAGGAAAGCTGGTGGGTGGGTGGAAAGGAAAGCTGAGCATATAAATATACATTATGGTCTGGCATTTCCGCCTTGAGTTTTGGAGTTGGCCCGGTGCATTTTATCCCGGGCTGTGCGGCGGCGACTGCTGCCCGGGTGATGATAGTGAAATATGCTGCATTTTGTAGACATTCGCATTCACATTTCAAAGCCCCATCAACGTCATCAAATCGTTAGTCAAATACGAGGGGGAGGCAAAGAAAAAATAGCGAAGAAAAGTTTTGAGCACCAAAGCCGCTTCGCTTCGGTCGGGCTTTCTTCTCTCCAGTGGCAGCGATGGCAATAAAAATGATGAAGTGCTTTGAGTTGTAAGTGCTTCTTCATGCCTTGCTCACATTTTCCTTTGCTTTACGGCCCGAAGTGGAAGTGTAGTCGCATAATTTCAGCTGAAAGTTCTGCCAGTTTTTGCACTTTGCATCTTCTGTCTGTTTGCTGCCAATCAGAGCGGCCATTAAGTCAAACCCATTGAAGTAATTTAGCCCCAGACAATGCCGAGCCCAGCTGCTTTCGTATTTTGTATTCCCGGCCAAATTCTTGACATGCAATTTGCGGTAGACTTTAAACAGACCTCCCACCATATGAATTTTGGCTTACCCACCGTCGACCGTATAAATTGGGATTTTGGCGGGGATGATGATTTTCAGTTTGTTGGTTTTTTCGTCTGGTTGCTGTCTGGCGGTTTCCAATTTATGCAGATTTTTCACCAACCTTTTGTTTATGGCTTTGGACTGGGGAATATTTACTGCTAATTACAATCAATTCCTGCGGCCAATCCAAGCAAACCATCTAATTTTTACTCTGCCAGAGATCATTGCGTGTGGAGGAGTTCCCTCGCCTGCTCATTAACACAGAGGCAGTTGGGCTTAATTAGCCTCCACAAAAGTTGCCCTTAACTATCAGCTCTCCGCTTGTCATCTGACACTTGTGACGCCCCCGCCCTCCTGCCGGGCGAAAGTCCTTTCCGGTCTTTACACCTCTGGTGGCACTGCGGTCATTTGAGTTGCGGCTCACGTTGCCGAGAGCCGGTCGTTTGCGGGCAGGACTTTTATGACTGATTATGTTGTTTTTCGGCATTTAATTGCCACTTGGGATTGTCCTGCGTGGGTGACTATTTTTATGGCTAATGAGCGACTTGTGGCAATTTTCTTCGTCCATTTCCGGCCAGGATCAGGTGGCGGCTGACAAGACAATTTAGTTGGTTGCTGAATTTAACCTTCAGATAGCATAAAACGTGGGCAAATTAAAACAAATAGGCTGATTTTTAAAGGGTACAAGACATTAAATTTGATTAATTCAAAAAACGTGTGGCAGCGGAAAAATTTAAGGAATTAAAAGTGGAAATTTATGTACCAAAGGGGAAGGAATTTTATGGCAATTTATACAGTCATCAAAATGTAGAACGAATTTAAAAATAACTAACCCTAAAATCGCATCCACTAACTGGTAGGAATTGAAGGCCAGAGATGCTCTTGCTTTTGGTAAAAAAAAAAACCAAAAGGGACTCGTCTGATCTTTAAAAAATATCATATAAAAAAAGTTCATAATCTTTTCATATTCCTAATGATTATTTCTTAACTTTACGCTGAACATAATTCTTCTTTTTAATATCATCTCCTTATATTTGTATTCTGCTTTAAAAAAATCTTAAATATGCAAATACTTTAAGGCAAAAGTCTAAAACATTTTTAAAATATCCTGAAAGTAGTAATTATTTAAACGAAAACCACATTTTCATTTTAAATCCTCTTCATGAAATTTGACTTGAAACCTTTTGCTCTTTTTCGCAAAAAACAAGCCATTAAATTTAAATGGGTAAAGCCCCAAACAGCCCTGACATCATCTGTTGCTCGTCCACATACAGAGAACCCAAGAGATTCTCATGCAGAAAGGAAAAAGTAAAAAATCTCTTCCATTAAATGAAATTTCCAACCGCTCGGTTTGCGGCAGCAGTCAAAATTTAAATAGGTCACAGATATGCATTTAATTTCCCGCTCCTGGGCGGCCTGGCGTGCCAGCTGTCAAGTACATAAAACAGCCTGGCACCACCCAACCAAAATGATGCGGAAACAGAAACAGGAAAACAGTCAGTCAGAGCCTCGAGGACACCTAGAGGAACCCGGGCAAGCCTGCCCCTCCTGTTGCTGGCCGGCGTACACTTAACTTATTTGGCTCCATTAAAATCTTGCTAAATAAATATTTAATGCGTGAACAACGACCACGGGGAGGGGAAGGAGGGTGGCTGAGAGGTGGGCGGTTCCAGGATCCTAAAGCAACAGCCTGGCAGGCAGCCGCCTGCCCGCCTCCCAGATGATTTATGAGCTTCGGTTGGCAGTTGTTGTTGGTCGGGCCGGTGGGTCGATTGGTTGGCAGTGGCCCGACTTTCAGGTCACTTGTTGTGGGGCAGGCGGGAGTCCTGTTGGCTCCTGTTAGTGCGTTTGCCTAATGGCTCATAATTGATTTTTATGCCCAGCCGACCCACTTAAATGGCGCGTATTTAATGTGCTGCAGTGCATGGCAGTCATTTCCCTCTTTCGGCTGTATTAAAAACTTATAATTTCCCCCACTCCCTGAAACATAAATTCATTTTATTGCCCACACACCGCGTGGGTTGGGTTGCCCAATTAATTGGAGAGGTGAAATTAGAAAAGTTCTCCGTCTCCAAATCCCTTTTTCCTGCCTTTCTTCGTGGAGTCTGCCACTTGATTTAATAATTCCAATAAGACTCTTCTGGGTTGCCTTCAACTTGAATCTAAATAAATAAATGTCCGCTTACCACACCTACAGAGGGAGCCGGTGGGCCGGCTGTCCTGGCATTCCAACCATTTCATACGTTTACTTTAATAATGCGCATAAATTTGCTGCTCTCGGACCTTTTGACTGCTTCATCCCCACCGCCCGCCTGCCTGCCTCCCAGACAGACAGACTCTTTTTGTTTGACTTTCGATGCCAGCCACCCCGATGCGTCTGTCCCGGCTCGCCCGCTGACCCCTCGACCCGACGGTTTAATCTTTAATTTGCCAGCGCCGCTGTCTATCCAAAAGTCGGCTGACAGGGCCCCCCAAACGCTTGGGTGTCTGGGGGCCGCTGTGCTCAATTTATTTGTTTCCAGCTTAGCCGGACGGCCGTTAAATTAAATACTTAGCCGCTTTCGGGCCCACAAAAGTTATGCCCACATTTAAGTGTTTAATATCCGTCCCCGCTCCATTTGAATTTCGGGCCCTCTTGCGATATTTATTGGTTGATTTAGGCCACTTTAAGCAGCGCAACACAAAATTTAACCAGTCCTAGACTCGCTGGCAGGTCCACAGACAATTGACCGGCCCGAGCACCACAGCGTCTTCGGCTGCTCGTGGCAGCAATTGTTAATAAGATTTGCACATCATTTCACGTGTCCCTGGGTCCTTGGTCTGCGGTGCCTGCTACAAAGCGCCCTGCATGTTGGCCTAGCAAACGAGCTGCTCCGTTGTCCTGGCCCCTGACCACAGCCCACAAGAGAGTGTGGCAACGAAGCGAGTGTTACAGAGTGGGGAATGGGTGATGTCTGCTGGTTGCCTGGGCCATTCAGCCTGCAAGTGGCAATGGCTGCAGACAAAGGATGCACGACCTCCGCCTCTTTTTGGTTGGTGGGCGGGCGATGGGGCAGATTGCGGCCAAGTGGTCGTTGCATTGGCTAAACTATTATTGCATATTTTATGGCGTTTTTTGACACAATTTTAATGGAATTTCAAGTGAGCAGGAACCGTTTAGGTGGCTCCCTGATGGCCCCACACTTGGCTTCTTTTTATTCGTTTGATTTCTTTTCTGGCCAACCAAAATTGTCAGGTGATTTGGTTTGAATAATTAAATTCAGTTATCTGTGAAAGGTAGTGGGCTAAAAAATGGAGAGAGAGAATATTATTTATCATTTTAAACTATCTTAAATATATGAAGTTTATTTATCAGAAAAGAAAGAGAAGATTCCTTTCCATTGGAAACAATTGAGGAAGAAACTCTCAAGCTTGGCCGACTCCGGTAATTGCTGAACCTTTGCGAAATTAATTCCGAATTTTGAGTTATTTTTAAATATTTTAGGCTGTCATTTCTTCAATTATTACTTATTACCTTTGTGTTAGTTGGCTGCGCTGAATTCTATTAATTTCGTAACGCCAGAAACTTATGTAATTTCGTATTTAGAGCCACCGACTCCTGCCTCCCCTCAAGGCACAAGCCAGCGTTATGTAATTTTTGAAATAATGAATTAGAGCCAGCGAAATTAATTTGTTTCGTTTAAAATCCGTTAAGGATTAAAACCGAACAGAATTAAATGAATTAAATCCAACAAATTCACGTTTGGAACACTTTCGTTCAAGCAGAAAATTTAAATTCTCCGGTCTGGGATTAAAAAGGCGACGGTTCACCGGGAATAACTCAGCGAATTCATTGAATTCTTTGTTAGTTTTCGTTTTCGATCCACACAATGAAGTTCTTGGCTTTTGCGGTGATTGCGGCTTTGGCTCTGGGCTACGCTCAGGCGGCACCCTGTACCGGTTGTATAAATAACATAGCTCCATTGCCTGTCAAGGACTAAATTCACAGAAATTTTATCACAATTTGAGCCGAAAATAATAAAAACTATAGATTAAAGCCGGCGAAATCTATTTGTTTGATTTTTTAACATCCAAACAAGATAAACTTGATCTGCTTGGAGATAAAAAGAGTCTTATTCATTAATCCTTAAACTTAATCTTTATTCTTTGGCTCATACAGTTGGGCAATCATGCAGAAAGACACGGCCTGAGTGATTTCTTTAATCATTCTAAAAATTTTGGGGGTAGCTTTGGGGGATCTGTGACGACTCCTCAGTGTTAAATACTTTGCTTTTACTTTTTACTTTTACTCTGTAGGCAGAAATTCGAGAAGAGATTTAAGTTCATAGGTTCTTCTGAGGGCTCTTGGGTCGGTCAGATTACTGGGGCCAACTCGGTCACATAGATCACTGATAGCCGAATTTAATGATGAGCCTGACGTCCCAGAGAAATTCTCTGGGAGATTTGTTAAATTTTAAATAGCAAGGTTTTCAAAATGTACGAGATGTTTAATTTATTTAGCTTATTTGTCGATCTGTTTTTGAGCTTTAGTTTATTTGTATTTTTGCCCTGCAATTTAATGATTTATTTAAAAATCCTGTTGCTGCAATTAAGTCAATTTTTTACAAGAAAGATAGTTATTCTCCTTAAGACCCAAAGACCCTAAGTACTTTTCGCCTGCAGTTCGTCTGCCTCTCCTGCCTGTCAGCCAAGTCACCCCCACAATTGATGCTCCTAAACTTCCAGTGGCTTTCTTTTTTGAGGATTTGTTGGTTTTTTATTATTTCGCTGTATTTTCCCTTTGCAAGCTATAAATTTTGCACGCCCTTTTATACCCTTTAAATATGCATGAGGAGCGTCCGCCGACCCAAGCGTCCAATGACGAAGCTTAAAATCCCCGGCTAAGGAAAATTAAATTGCAATAAAACAATGATTTACTTTTTTGTTAAGAAAATAAAATGAAAATCTCAGCAATCAGAGCTCCCGGCTCCCCCAAAAAAAAAAAGGTTCCAATAAAATTCGGTAAATTAATTGAAATTTATTGCCCCGAGACGTGCTAAATTCCCGCCAGAGGGGGGAATATTTGATTGCCTCGAAGAAGAGCATTCGCAGGGCCTACAAGAAACGGCAGAAACGGACAAGATTCAATGGAAACTTTCGTTGAATGTTATCTGCGGGAGGAAAAAAGGATAAAATATTCGCCCTTAGGAACGAACCGCAAATTCAAAGCGACACGCACACACACCTGACGGGCAAATGTTGAGCTGAAAGCTTGGGAATCGACTCAATACAAAATCCATTAAAATATCAACAAAACTCGAGGACGACATCAAAATGTAATTTTCGGCGCGAGGGCCGACAGCCTCTGCATAATAATGAGATATGTCCTGGGGTTTACCTTTAAGCCTTTGGCGCCAGAAACTTCCCCGCCGATGCGGGCTGGCTAATGTGTGGAAGTTTGCCGGCATTTTTCATGCCAATTATCAAAGGCTTAGAGGAGCCTAACGCGCTCCCAAGAAGCTCTGATATATGCAAATTGAAGTTTGATGGCGAGCAAGTCCACTCGTTCCATATCCTTTCTGAGTTTTCTATTTGACTGTGAAGTGCACTTGGCATTTTCCTCTTTTTTTTTTTGTATTTTTCAACTGGCGAGCGGGCGGCGCTTTCGACTCTCCATCACGTCGCTTTAAACCTAACCAAATTATTTTCACAATTTTCCTCTTGCCGAGTGGCAACGCCAACTGACAGGAACTAATTGCAAGTTACCTCCTGGCTGCTGGATCCTTTCGCCGGGCGCTCTTTGCCTCCCACCCATGCAAATTTATACCTGTCTGCCGGCCAGGGTCCCTGGTCGCTGTCAACGCTCTTCTTGTTCATAAAACTGCTGCAGGAATTAAACAATCGAGGACGAAGATTGCAGTCGCCGTGACGCTGATAAATTGCCCACCCGGAGATTGAATCTTAAAAGTCAACAAAAATGCCTCAAAATTTCCCAACCATCAATGAACAAAAGCACTAAAGTTGCCCCAAGAATCTCACATGCGCCCTGTAGGATCGATTATGTACGTGTTGCTTGAAACGGCTGTGGGCCCCGTCCGCGTTGCCTTGTCGCTGTCATTATTAATTTGGATAATTAGCGCACTTTATAAAGATTGATTGGCCGGGCTTTGTTTTTCCATCTCCAAGGAGGCGGAAACAGCGCTGCCTGTTTTCCCTCCTTGCCGCGTTCCTGGCGCAACAGCGGGCGGGCATTTCACACTGCGTGCCGCTTGTTTACGGGCCGCACGCATGACTGGAGTGTAATTTCTTTTCGACTTCCACACAAAGGGGAAACAAGAAAACAGACGGGCATCAACAACCCGAAGTTCGTATACTCTAAAAAGCGGGGCAAGAGAAAATTAAGTGGCCAATTTGTTGAAGATTGAGGAAAAAGAGAAATGGACAAAGATTTGATTTAGAGAACTCTTGGAACTCTTGAAGTCTTAAAGCATTTGCCCTCGGGTTTGGAAGATTCGTATAGCAAATGTAAAGTAGTTTTGGGGAACTACATATATGTAGTTATTCTATGGGAAGTTTGACGAGCGGAGATAAATAATTGGCCAATTCATATAAGATCTAAATTGCCGGTTCCTTCAAAGAATCTAAAAAGAATGATAAACCTGAATCTGAAGACTTTAAAGCACACAATTTAGAATCTTGGAGAATATTCCTTAAACAATTTCTTGTCTTTTAAGCCAAAGTTTCTGGTGTTTTACTCAGCCGCCTGGAATTCTTAATACTCTAATAGTAATGATTAAATCAAGTCTGTTCAGAAGCAATTTCTTCCTTTTTCTCTTTAGGGTTTTCGTTGCGGTCCTGAAACTCAATTACCTCCCTATCATAATCGTCTCCTTTAAGATCGTTCTAACCTTGCTTTAGATTAGTGAGGCTGTATTTTCAATAAGAGGAGAAGGAGAGAAGAGAATTCTGAGCCGTCAATCAAATATGAGGGAACATTTATAAAATCCCCTAAAATCCCCTTCTTCGATCTCGTCGGATCGTTCGGACCAACCATTCGTATCCCCTTTAAAACTGATTGAATCTTCTTCTAATAATGAACTCATAGACTCTGTCGCTTTTGAGAGTATAAAACCCGCAGTCGGTTTATGCGGAGTGAAAATGGAATTCTGGTAGGAATTCAAGAGAGCCAAGCAAGGTGAAGGGAAATTTCGCATTCTATTTGCTGATGAACGCAGCCTTCATTGTTGATGGGCTGCCGTATCGCCTTTCATTAGCCAATGGAAATTATTTTGGCCGCGGAAATCAAAGCCCAGACCGTCCCGCAGATGCCAACCGCGCACTCATTTACCTGCCACGCGGCGCGCTCTTAACCACATAAATTAAATCACACAAAAATAAAGGCGAATGCGGCCGGGGATGCTGCGACATTCAAATGCAAAACGAACCGCCGAGGCTTCTTTTTTGGACGGCATTTCATCTAAATGTTAATAAGTCTTCTGGCCTGGTCCTGTGGCCCTAACAAGGTGTCAGTTTTGTGGGGGTTACGACGCGTCGGCATTTTCCACTTGGCCGCGCTGATTGAGCAAACTCAGCCGTCGCTGCCGCCACAAACACTTGACTGTCCCCGTCCCCCTCGAAGGTAGTTAAGTCAGCCGAAATCCCAGCAGCTTCTTGGCGCATATATCCTGTTTATAGGCCGACTGGCTTATTGATGAGCCAACGGCAACAACAACTTTGACTCCGGTTGGCCGGTTGTCAGTCCGGTGGAGGATTTGCTCTCGAAATAGTTGAGGTGGCGGGCAGAGAATGTTTCGTCTACTGATTGATTGACTTCTGGGGCGGCAAAGCTTATCGATTGGTTGGCAGGAAAAAAAAAGAAACCTGCAATAATTTAAAATTCATGAGAATTTAATTTTCAATGGCATTTTAAATTTGCATATGAATTTTTTAATGCCGCGCATGCTAAATTAATTTATTATTACACACGAAAAGCAATTAAAATTTTGTTTAATTTCTATTAAATTGGAATTCACCGACGCAACCATCGATCCTAAAATTTTCCTCTTTCTTCTCTTCCAGAATAAATTTCACAACCCACTGACTTTCCTGCCCATCGCCCGCCGCCCCCAGTTAGGCAAATTTACTGCCCAACCCCAGGTGAGTGTCAAGGTTTTTGCTTGGGTTTCTCAGGGCTCCGCATTGATTGGGGGCGACTTTAATCAAAACTTAAGCCGCACGGCCACAATTCAGATGAAATTCCTTCGCCTTGCCCGATAGAAATCTTAATCGTTCCAATTTGTCCGGAAAAGGCCCAAAAGCAGCCGGCTGCCAATTACATTTCAACTGTCCAACTGACCGGGCCCAGACCGAAGGGGGGGCTCTTCTTTCATAACTCCGCCGATAGCCATCTTAATTGAGTTGAAATTGGAAATGTGTTTGTAATGAAAAAAGCCTGGAAGTGTGGGCGGTGGTTTCATCATCAATCACACAATTATTATGGCAGTCGTTGGCCAGGTGAGTCATTGACACCGTCTGCCTTTCGTCTGGAGGGCGGCTTTAGGGATTTTACTGAGACTTTAATTTCGTATTACGAGCTTCGTGATTATTGCCAAACATTAACGTAATTGTATGGCCCAAAGCAAGGCTCTCAAGTGCCTCCATAACGAGCAGTTTTTTCAAGACATTCGCCAAGTCGGGGAGCTCAACTTCCACCACCTTTGACACCGCAGACGACGCAGAGAATTTCTTGTATCTTGTATCTCCAAGCACTTGATACACGTTATGATCTGGGCGGGCGGGGGAGGAGAAGGCGAATGCAAGAAACTTGCAGTTTTTGCTAAGTACAAAAAGCGCCGGAAGCCCCACAGTCAGACACCCAGACAGCCGCACAAACAGCAACTGAGCAACTTACAAGCAACCAAGAACGTGTCATATGACAAGTGAAATGTGCGCAAAATTACTTGTTTAGTTGCGGTTAGAAAGGAGCAGCCCACAACACGGAAGTCCTAGGCATCAGCCAAGCCAACGATTCCTCAACTCACCGACTGGCCCACCTCAACCTCAAGAGCTTCTGGTTTATGAGTTGCGGCGGAAAATGCAAGGTGGGCGCTGTGGGGGATTTGCCTGCGCCAGCAACTTGTTTAATTTGTTAGATCAACAATTTCTCTATGTGCTTGTTTTGCGGGCAAAGGCAAACTGAACAGCCAGGCGGATACGTAATATTTGCCCAGGCAAATGAAGTGGAATTGCGGGAAACAGAGGCGGCGGCCAAATTAGGGAAATCCTAAGGAACCATAATTCCAGTTCTCTACACTTCCTTTGGCATTCGTAATCAAAGTTTGCAGGCTCTTTAAATTTCAAGAGAGCCTCGAATTTGTCTGAGAAAAGAATTTGATTATTGTTGTCGCTTCGGTTGCATTGTAATGACGACACAAAGGCGAAACTTTTACGCCTGCGGCTGAATTTCTAAACAAGACGAAACAAAAAAGCAGCCCCCAACCAAAGTTTCCCCCACACCGCCTGGGGACCTCGAGGGTTGTCATTTGGGCGGATGCGTTCGCCTGGCGAGTGTAAAAATTAAGTTGCCCAGGCAATAAGCGAGATAAAATGACGTGCACCGTGGGGCTGAAAAGTTCTTTGGCCCAAAAGAAAGTCTCTCGGCCAAGACAAAAGCGCAATGCAAACGACAAGATACACTCGAGGCGAATGTGGCACAAGGACGTCCCAGCCCAGCCAGTTGATTGTGCGGGCAATTAGCGAGGCTCTGCCAAGACGGCCGAGTGTGTGTGAGTGACACTGAGGAAAACGCTTTGCCCTGCGCGTCGTGCATATAAAAGAATTTTCACTTTTCATCACAGATTTCTTTAGGCTCGCCCTCTCCTCTCGGGGAACGAGATAAGCAGTTGGGGAGGCAAAAGTTTTTCAATCTCAAATTATCAAAGTTAAGAAAAATCGACGGCAACAAATTAGCAAATATGGAAAACACACGCATACAGCCAACGTCAAAGGGAAAGTGTAAACACGGTTAGCCGGACGGGGGTGGGTGAAACTTTCAGGCATCAAAGGGAAAAGGTGTCGAGGAAAAGTCCCTAAAACTTTTACAAGCAAATCACAAAACGTTCACACCTTCATGTGTGGAATTTAAATTTTCCCTCAAACAGCGGCGGGAAAATGAGAACAACCCAAAGGAAAAACCAAAGAGAAAACAGTTGATGAAGGTGCGCCAACTGATACTCCTGCGTCTGCCTGTGTGTGTTTGTACCTGTTTACTGGCAGAGCCACTTGCCTGCAGAATTTCATATCAATTTCGTTGGGATTAAGTTATATTTTAGTGTTGGCAGCGTGTTTATATGGAAGTCTTTGCCCCAATGCGGTTACATTCTATAGACTTGAGTGTGCGTGTGTGTGTTGGTTGTGGCTGAGATTTCGAGCACGTGCAGCTGCTTAGGTTTTACGAGTGGCTCAGGATTTACACAAGACTAACACAAAATATTTACCAAAACTTTAAGGACCAGACAAAAAACCAACTCGCTTTTCTCAGGAATAAATATATCGTTCTTTTTATTTAAAATCAGATTTTTAATTATTATCTTGTTACAAAAAGTATTCGGAATCCTTAGTTAGATTTGCGTCATTCCCATCTCCAAACGAATTACTTTGTTCCAAATACTGAAATCTGAAAGACAAAAGAACCCAAATTAATTTCTAGTATTATTTAAAATATTAAAATATATAATTTTTAAAGC
>JBAMCP010002145.1:0-14698 GCA_037075105.1 Lissocephala sabroskyi | reverse complement strand
ATCTCTCCGCCCCTGAAGTGTATAAAAGTGCAGCAGGCCAAGGGCCCCGGCAGCTGCGGGCGATCGGAAAGTGCAAGTCATGTTTTTGTTTTTCTCTCTTTTGTTTTTGTTGTTTTTTCAAGCGTCTTTTATTCAGGGTGTGTATGTGTGTGTGGCAAAGCATAAAAAGCATTAAAATCAACGAAAATTAAACGGGCCATCGGATGATTTGAAAATTAACAAAACCAAAGAACTGCAGCATTAAAACTACTGGTAAGTTCTATGATATCCTATAAGGACTTCTTGTCCTGAAGAGTTTGCCTCATAACTTCAAATTAGACATAGAAAATTACAAAAGAAAACATTTTGATATTCGATTCCTAAAATATTCCATATTTTCTGTTTTTCATTTGAGAAAATTTCTTAGTTTTTAAAATCGGGCAGAAATTCCATTAAGCTTCGATTGGAGATATATCCCAGATAAACTGAAGAACGTAAGCCACTGAAGAATCAAAAAGAAAAGACAGAAACTAAAAGGCAAAGACAGAAAGATAATGGCAAATCTTGGGATCAAGAAATCTAAGCCAAAAAAAATACCCAAAAGTTTCCTTAGAACCTCTGAAAATGCTCTCGTAAATTTCCGAACCAAAACCGGCAAACAAAACTCCTTAAACTTTTCCCCAAGTCCCCCAAAAAAACAACAGAAAGTATTTCTATATATATTCTTATTCTAAGTTCCAGAAAAACAAAGTCTACCCTGAGAAATAATTAGGGAATATAATCAACCCGCCCATACCGATTTCAGGAATCTAAAACGACAGCAAAAAAAAGTTCAATTGAAGTTTTTGAAGCGCGACGAATGCGCATAAAAATGCAAATCAAAATTCCTAAATCTTCCCAGCCAACATCGTAGATTATTACCTATAACCCCTCCCCCCTCCCCCTACACACACACACACACACACCCGCAGCCTCTGTTAGACTTTGAAATGGCTTCGGGATTATTGGTTCATGTTCCGCAGCAATTCAGATACGACAATTTATATATAATTATTTTCCACTTTATTCCGACTTTTGCATCATCGCTTTTTGATGTTGTGCGCGGTTGTGCGTGTGTGTGTGTGTGTGTGGAAACGAGACGGGTAAACTTCTTTTCGCTGATTACACTTCACACGCTTATTTTCTGCACGTGTCGACAGGCCAATTGAAATGCAAACAAAACAAGTGAAAGCGGCAAACATGGAAGGCTCGAAACGAACGTTGAATGCTCTTTTTTTTGGGGAACTTAAAAGAACATTTAATAAACATTTACTCTCTCATCAGTTTGTGTGCCCTTTTTCAGTAGCTCATTCAATAAATTGATGTTTTCCTATGAATTTTGCTTCCCTCCGTTTCATCCGCTTGTTTACCCTTTACCCCTTTCTCTGTAGCTCCTTTTTATGTTTTGCCTTCTACAGATTCCATCTTGCTTATTTATTATATTCCGAACGTTGAGAATACTCTTTTTAGGAAACTCTGTTTGAAAATCCTTACGAACCTCTTACAAATTTGACCCTCTTTACTGTTTCTTTACCCTTGACCCTCTTCCGTCCTTAAAACGATCGAATTTTTCTATGTTTTCCTCTTTTCTTTTATAGAAGCTTTTCCCATACATTTCCTAAAATAAATTTACGTTTTTCTAAATACGTTTTTGTTTCATTCCCTTATTAAGTTTTCTTTTAGCTGTTCTCTTATTTTTGTTTCTCCTTTCTTAAATTTACCCTAATTGTTTACTTTTGTACCCATTTTATTTCCTAACTCCCTTCTTGTTCTTTAGTCTTTAAATCACCTCTTGATTTTCTGTTTCATTTTCAAGATATTTTCCTTTTTACCCTTTTAATTTCTCCCCCTTCAGTATTTTATACCCTTACCCCAGGCCCTCCAAGAATTGCATTAATTTAGTGAGAAACAAACCGCTAATGGATCTCAAATCTCATAATATTGTTGATCTATTGACCGGAAAACCCCCCGACAGCGGTTACAGTTATTTCAAAACGGGTTTCCTAAAGCAGCAAAAAATGCCACTCAAATGTCTAAAAATGCATCCCAAGTCACTTAAAAATGAGAGAGGAAGAAAAAAGTATTGAGGTAAGGAAATTGAAGCCAACCCAGAAATACGGAATGGAAAATAGAATAAAAAATCACTCATACGCACCTTTGACCAGCTGGGGTTGAGTTTTTGTGCCCATTATGTCCAGTCCGGTGGATTGAATGCTTTCAAATCTTTCTCTCTTCCCGGTGGCCGTGGCTGGCTGTGAGTTTGCTTAGGAAACTTCCCACTGTGGCTCCTTGTGGTTGGCCGGGCGGCTCGCCGGCTCTACAATTCCAGAGTATCTGAGGTTCGTGGCTGTTCGTTGTTCTCGCGCTGAACGTGGCCCGTTCCATGTGGTTGCATTGGGGGCCGCTAATGCCACGTCTGCTGCAAAGGAAAACCCAACGATTAGCAGGCCCAAAATCAAGAAAATACTCAAAAAAATTAAGACCCTTCGTTGACCTGGATGAACCGACAGGTGGCCCATTTCCACAGGCCGACGCGGCGGCGGGGGGAGTTTTTAAAATCCAAGGGGACCTGCGGGTCGGAGTGTCAGTCGTTTTGGCTGATGATGAACTATTAAAAATTTTATGCGGCCACACGTTAATTGTCACACGGTTTGTGGGGCCCCCTTGCCGCACCCAAAACGCCCGGCCAGCTGCCCAGCGGGGTGGGCGTGTGTGTGTCCATTAACAGCTGCCGGGGCCGTGGGCGGGGTGCCCCACCGGCCGTGAATCGAGGAAAGCCCTTGGGACCTGGCAAGGAGATGGCCGTCGACCTTCCCCCCCAAGGCCAAAGCAGCGGGTCGCTGGGTCACCAAAACGGAGAAGCCCCGCCAAAGGCAAACCTTCTTTCAATCTTAGAAGTTGGAATGCAAGAATTGTTCTTAATTCAATCAAACTCCCAGGCCTTTCAGGTTTTGAACGGATCAAAGTTTTAGCTTTAAAATATCTTTCAATTTCCGAATTCGCCTCGTGCGCTTTCAATCAACTTCTTTTTCAATCAAAGCTTGATTATGTCAATTGCTTAGGTGGGAAATCTGTGCTCTTTTTAGAAGCTTAAAGTCCACGGCAAAGGCTTTGGCGACCGCCCTCAGAAACCCTTGAAAACCAACCGCTTTCAATAAATATATTTTGGCTACCTTCAATCGCGTGATTGAGAGAATTAAATGCCTTCAAATCATTTAAAA
Source organism: Lissocephala sabroskyi (assembly GCA_037075105.1). Lineage (NCBI taxonomy): Eukaryota > Metazoa > Arthropoda > Insecta > Diptera > Drosophilidae > Lissocephala > Lissocephala sabroskyi. Next base: position 11,459 of record JBAMCP010002145.1, on the reverse strand, counting down.
CAAAGCCTTGCAATTACTTTTTTTTTATACTTCGAACCTTCAATTTCAACTCAAAATTTTAAAGCCGAAAACAGAATTCTTCACCGGTCAATTGAAAGCAATTCGGGCTACTTTTAATCGCTTGATTAAAACAGTAAAACTTTTTTAAGATCTGAACAGATTCAACCTACAAAATCCTTCGTCTCTTACTTTTCTTTTATGTTTTTAAACACCTTCAATTGAAGTAAAAAAGTAAAGCCAAAAATTGAAACTAAGAGCCGAAATAGAAGTCGTGTTCCCTGAAAACTGAAAGCCAATTTCTACTTACTTTAAAGCGCTTATTTGAAACACAAAAATTCCTTCAAATCAATTGAAATGAAGGCTTCTACTCCCTTCTTTCTTTCATGCTTAAACCCTGCGAAATTGAAACTAAAAGCCAAAAATGGAACAGATTTTTCTTGCTAATTGCTAGCTAACTTCTGGCCATCTTCAATCTTGTAATGGAAACAATCAAATTCCTTCAATTCAATTAAAATGAAAGCTTCTACTTTCTTATTTATTGTATGCTTAAGTCTTTCAACTCAAATTGAAACTAAAATTCGAAAAAAAAAATCATTTCCCTCAAAATTGAAAGGCAATTACTACTTGCTTTCAATTTAGTGATTGAAACGCTGAAAAGCCTTCAAATCAAATGAAATAAAAATTGAAAGTAAGAACCGAAAACGGAAATTAATTCTCTCATAATTGAAAGCATATTTCTACTTACTTTCAATCCCGTGATTGAAACACCCAAATATCCACAATTCAATCAAAATAAAAGCTTCTACTTCCTTATTTCTTTCATGCTTCAATCTTGCAGCTCAAATTGAAACTAAAATCCGAAAACGGAACTCATTTCTCCTGCTAATTGAAAGGAGATTTCTAGCTAACTTCTGGCTACCTTCAATCTTTTTGATTGAAACCCTCAAATACCTTTAAATAAAATAGAACTAAGACTTTTCCTCACTCTTTCTTTCTTAGAACCTTCAGCCCAAAAGAACTCCCTTTCCCCACCAAATAAAACCAAACTTCTGCCTCTTTTCAATCCCTTCAAAGGAAGTTGAATTGAAAGAATTTTACCTGCAATGGACGGACACCTGTTGGTTTACTTTTCCCTTCAACGAATGCAGTCTGTGGCGCATTCGTGGATCCGCCGCCACTGACTCATTCGGTAAGCAAAAAAAAAAAACATTTACAGCCCAACGGAGATTGCGTATACGCCCCTTGGGCAGTTGTGTGGGTTGTGTTGGCTTGCAGTCAACAGAGCAGTTAAGTTAAGAGCAAGCACGACAGCCTGAGTCACGATCGACTGGGCCGGCAAATCTGCATTCAAGTCCAAAGTGAATTACGCATACGCCGTGTAAATTTGACGACCCGAATTTTCAAGGCCAAACTGGCTGAGGTTCCTCTCTGCCCAACCAGCTGAGTGATTTTGTGCATGAGCATAATAATAATAATAAATGACCAACCCCCTCCCCCTCCCTCGGCCCTTGGTGACCATCATCATCATTTCACAGTCGATTCATTACAAAGCCATTAAGAGGGCCCGGGCGGGGGGCGGGGGGACGGAAATGAAAGCCATACGAGGCGAGCTGAGGGCGGCGAATCCGATTTACTGGTCGATTTATTTAGCTCCCCACCGATATTTCGGTCATTTACACTCCGTTCCCATTGTTTTCCATAATTGTCGTCATTACGGGAAAGCCAAAAATATCGGAAGCTTTTAATTCCCACGACCTTCGCTGCACGCTTAGCATAAATTTAAAGACCAAATTAATCCCCCCCCCCCCTCCCCCCTAATCCACCGGCACTCCTCCCTTCAATTCTTTTTCTTGGAAATTTCAAGGGGTTTTCGGGTTTTCTCGGATTCTCAATTGGCAACAAAAAAGCATACAAAAAACTGTGTCATTGCCTCATTGGCACTTTGGCGCAGCGCAGATAGCTGGACAGACAGACAGTCAGACAGACGGACAGACTGATAGTTGAGTTGTACACGATTCTTCCATATGAATGGAATTGTTTGTCGCGGTGTTTTTATTTTCACCTCGAAGGTGACAACGGCGAAAAAACCCCAAGCGCCCCCAACCCCGCCGAAAGGGTAAGAAGAAGATCGCTAAAATGATCAGTGTGTCAAGCGGAAAGATATAGGGAATCTATATAGGATTTTCACAACCAGACGACAATAAATTTAGAGAAGCAAACGCTGAGGATTTGCTGGGAATGGAGAAGATTATTATAGATTCCTTACCTAGGAGAAAGGATTAATTAAATGGAAGAAAGTTTTACATTCTGAACTAAGAAGATGGGATCGTTTGAAGGGAAGATCATTATAGATCTTTAATTAAAAATAGAATCGAGTGGATTAAAGATCATTATAGATTTTGAACTAAGAAGAATCGTGTAAACCGAAGATCAATATAGATTCTTTACTAAGGAGATAGGATCGTGGGAATGGGAGATCATTATAGATTCTGAACTGAGAAGAGAGGATCGTGTGTATGAAAGATCATTATAGATCCTCTACTAAGGAGATGGGATCGTGTGAATGAAAGACTAAGCTAAGCTTTCTTAACTAATCCACAATTTCTAGGGACGGATCAGTTCCCCAGCAGACTTAGAGTCTTAAAAATTGCTGGAGAAACAGGGGGAAAAATATAATATAAAATACTTAAAGAAGATAAGAATCTGCTCTTCAGTCTTCTACATTATAATGCTTACAAAGAAGGTCTTTGTTAATGGGAATAAGGTCACACATAAGAAATTTAATAGGGTGGCATCAATGAAAGAAATATGGGGAAAAGATCAAAGAATTGCTTATGGAGGAAACTGCATATCGAAAGAAATCGGATCGATCAGACAGAGACGAAGAGGAAGAACAGTTTTAAGGCTTTCTTTATATATCTTCATAGTATTACAAATAAATTAACCTCCACCACAGAAAAAATATTAAGAATCTCTGGGCACTCAAGGAACTTATTAAAAAGAAGAGTTATTCTCGTTTTTTTGAGCTCAAGAAAGATTCCCCGAGACTCAATTAGATCAGATTCGGTTTTTGATTTAAGAATCTTTGATCTTTCCCACATCGATCGGTTCGTGAATCAATGGATTGTCAATTGAGAGAAACAAATTACGAATTTATCATCGAATTGTAACAATTTCGTGCCCCACCAACCAACGCAGCTACAAAGTAACAATGATGGTCTCACATTTCGATCCAAATGCAGGAATTACGATATATCAATTAGTGGCACTGTCTGTCCGTCGGGGGTGGGGGTGACAAACAAGTGCAACTAACGGTACACGGACCGGTGAATTCAATTGAATGAAATGAATGAATGTGCATCAATTTCAATTCATTCGCCTACAATCGGAGGTCTATTGAATAAACGAGATAGACACCTCACGTGAGCCAAAGTAACGCCCCCCCACCCACCTCCACACTGCCTATATAGATATATATATCTGTATAGGTATCATTCGTCTTGTCGACGGCTCCTTGCAGTGCCCCAAGGGGTGGGGTAATTTAAACGTTTAGCGCAACGCAATCCGTCCGCCCATTTGGAAAGCGCGGGGGATGGGGGAGGTGGTATGGTCAATGGGTCTTTGGCTCTTATGAATATCTGATGAATAATTGATGAAAACAGTTTACAGTTCGATATTACCGCCGGTCCTGGGAAAGGCGACCAAGCGCTCCTTTCAAAGTTCAAAAAACACCAAATGCAATTTTCCCACACATCCTCCAATCGATCAATCCCGAAGGCCATGGTGAAGGGTTCCGTTCCGAGTTCACCAACCAAAACTTAATTGCTGCCGTTCAAGAGAAATTAAAAAAACACACTTAACTTTTCCCCTTCCCAAAAAAAAATTATCGTAATTAAGGTTAAGGAAGGAATAATAAAGAATCCCAGCTGACTAATTTGGGGTTCGTTAGGGAAATGAAGAGAACCCAATGAACTGCTTGAAATTTAGATTCTTAAGAATCTTTAAAGAGGATTTTAAAATGACGATCATTTTCCTACTCCAGAATCTTTTATAATAAGAATCTTAGGAGTTCCGAACTCACAGCACTGAAATGGTAAAGACCTCAACCTAATTTAATGCCTTCAGGAACCTTTAGGATTTCAAAAATAAATTAATCTTTTCTCAAGAATCTTTTGGATAAGAAATCTCAGGAATCCTAAATTCACAATACTCCAGACTCTTTCAAGTGCCTTCAGGAACTTTTTAAGATCGACCAATGGCGAAAATAAAGATTCTACTAACGTCTTATAATTTCTGTTCTACTTAAGGAACTTTGGAGAAGAAATCCCAAGTCCACAATACTGAATAAGAAACTTCTCCTCCTCCCCACTTTTAAGAACCTTTTAAGATCTGCCAATGGCGAAAGTAAAGATTCAATTATCGTCTTATAATTCCTTTTAATGGTCCTGCTCCTTCGCCACTTGGTGGATTGAGGAAAAATGCGCCAGTCATTGCATTAATAATTGAGTCATTTTAAAAACTATTAACGCCGCTTGGGGCTGTCCTTCTAATTCGCATTGAACCTGACGGACAGCCCACAGCCCTGACCTTCGCTTATCCCAAGAACACAGAAGGCTATAGGACGATATTATAGATTTATGATTTATAATCGCCGAACAAGAAAACATTTCGCACGTGTTTTTCAGGCCTTGAGAGAGGGTGAGAAATTAACAAGCAATGAAAGATATTAAAAAGCTTTCAAGGGACTCAACTCGTTAGGAATCTTTAGGCAAGAAATGAACAAGGAACAGAAGATATTATAGAGCTTTCAAGGAACTCAAATCATTAGGAATCTTTAGTAGATATATCTTAATTTAAAAGAGAGAAGAGAGCAATGATTCCTTAAAGTAGGGAGACAATTTCTACTACCGAGGGAGATGGATTTATAATGAGGATTTGGGGATTCCCGATGGGTTCATTTCAGGATCTTAAAACATCGAAACTGAAACTAAAGAAATAGAAAATAAAGATGTACAATATAAAGTGTAATTTCCCACGGGTCTAGGGAATTTATGTGACCCATTTACCCGCCAAGGTTCCGCGGGCATTGCGTGCTGAAGAAGTTATGGCTGAGAACATAATGCGATAGAACCGAACGCCGAATATTCAATAACTTTGCGTTTTAATAACGACATTTCCGGGCCTCCCCACCCCCATGATCGATATTATTCACAGGTGGCAGCGTGGACTCGCCAATTGGAGCACAGGCGACAGGACTCATCAATGGGTAAGACCATACGACCTGAAATAACTAGGGTATAAATTTGGAAGGACCTCAAAAGAACACAACCCACTTTCTGTGAGCATACTCTTTTACCCTAAAGACTTTTTCACTTATTAAGACCCTAAAGTATCGAATTTACCCCTGCATTATACCCCTTGCAGTGGCGATGGAGAATATCCGTCCTACGACAATCCAATTTCGACATTGTCAATGTCGGCGCCTTAAATAATGTTCATTAAAACCCGAACACCGGCGCTGCCCCAACAATAGATCCTTGGGAGGGGGTAAATTCGTCATATGTGTGTGTGGTTTTCCCTTTTACCCTCTGCTGGTCGGTCGAGTCGAATGGATTTGTGGTAAATCAATTCACTTCATATTTTTACCTGATGGAGACAAACTACCCGCCCCCCAAGCGCCACGTCCGTTTGTCAGTCGGCACTTACTTATGGGTCTGGGTGTACCCGGTAAGTAATGTTTACCTACGGGGAGCTCCGCAGGCCGCAATGTCGGCGTTTTAATGCCCTACGATGACGCAGCGGATTTAAGAATTTCTTTGTTAAAGAAAAGCGAAAGCTGAATTAAATGATTCCTTTTAGGTTCTTTGAAACAGGAAAGCTTAAAGAATCCAGATTAAATTCTTACCCTTTACCCTAATTAATTGTACCCCCAAGATTTGAACGGTGAGTTAGCCAGTCGGCCAGTTGGTCACTTGGTCAGTGAGTCAATTAGTTTATGTGGATTTCACCAGCTGGACGGACATTTAGTTCACTGCCAAGTCCATTATATACCCACCGACATGGGCGGCGGTTGGTAGGGGGTGGGGGGTATGGGGGGTGCAACTAGCCGATGGCTCGAAGGGGACCCTTGGGGCAGCGCCGCAATAACCGTAATAATAACTACGGCTAAGGTAACTTGCCTCTGGACTGTGGCGTGCAACGTATTTAGCCTGGCCAGGGGGGTGGGAGGACCGCAGGACGATGGACAGCAAAATGTCGTGTAAATTATTCGATTTTATTTTGTGTGTGTTTGTGGGTTTTTTGTTTTTTTTCTGTTGTTCGCTTTTCGCTTTCGCTAGCGACCCCGACACTGACCACCAGCCACGGCTGAGCCTCCAACAACAACAACAACAACACGGAGGCTAGCGACTCCCAAAGTGGGACCAATGACCAAAGCGTGTCCAGTGTCCACTGTCCAGTGCCCAGTGCCCAGAACTTTGGGGTAGGCGGCCTCTCCGAAGCCGTCGACTTGCTTTTGTTGTTGTCGCTGCCGTTGTTGCTGCTGTTGTTGTTGTTGTTGGTGCTTGACACTGACTGACTGCTGGCCTAGGCCTCGGGCATAGCGTGCATCTGAAATTGCCGCTTAACCATCAAATTTTGTTGTTTTCTTTGTTGGAAAACCTAAAAAAGTTCTATTGTTTCAGAGCATCTGGCGGCCAAGGGAAATGGATCGGAAAATCCGCGATATATTCTTGGACCCAACAGATTTAGCTTATATCGCTTCATTAATCTCACTTCAGTTATTCCCTGAAGTTCTTGAAGTTTTCATAACCTTAAGATTAAAGATAATAGTTTGGGTTCCCCAAAGATTTCACATTCTTTCGTCTTTAAAAATCACTCCTAAATTATTTACCTTCTTCTCTAGACTTTCAGGTCTTTAAACTTTAATTTCCTTTTCGTTGTTTCAGGATATTTTTTCTACTTTACATTTTGTCTTTTCTTCCCAAATTCTTCTGGCCTGAAAATTCCCCTAACTCCCTCATTCCTCTTCCTTTCTTTAAGGAACCAACTCAACTAAGTTTAAAGACCATATTTTCCCTTAACACCTGTGGGAATTTCGCGTGACGTCGGTCGACCTCAATTGAAAATGGATATTACTTCGTTTTGCACTTGTTTTAAGTTTTTATCTGCTTACATTTTGTAATTTACTTTTATCTCGCGAGGTAAAGAGCCTCCGAGTGGCCTTATCACTGTTTCAATTTGCCGAATGGGATGCAATAACATCGGTTATCTTGGGGGAGACAAAGGTTCTTTCGCTTCAAGTGGGAGAGCAAGAATGCGAAACCTTGAAAACGAAATACCAAAAGATCCCAACAAATAACTTGAAAAACTTGGTATATTGAAAAAACCCTCCTCGGTTTCTAAATTATGAAAACCCTAAAGACGAAAAGATTAGTTCAGGATTATAGTTCGTCTGTTATATGAAAAGTTAGGATCGTTTTTTTATGGATCTCTTAAGATCTATAAAGATCTCTATTCGGCGGGGCCGCACGTGCCTTGTGGCCAGGAGATTTCGCATTTTTATCTGGAACTTTGTTTGTTTTTTGTGTTTGCCAACCACAAACGCAGTGAATCACGGATCTCTGTAGGGGGGGTTAAAAAACGACCCCGACTTCCGTTCGAGTCAGAGTTCAGAACAGAAAATGCCTCACATTTTAATTAAAAATAAAAAAACCGCAAGAAAATATTTCAAAAATGCTGATCCGACAAAAAAGAGTGTGGGAGGGAATTTACTCAAATTACAGATGAAATTCTTTCTTGGTTTCCTTATAAATGAAATCAAAGCCGGGAGTCAGAGTTCAGAACAAAAAATGCCTCACATTTAAATTAAAAATAAAAAAACCGCAAGAAAATATTTCAAAAATGCTGAGCCGACAAAAAAAAGTGTGGGAGGGAATTTATTCAAGTTACAGATGAAATTCTTTCTTGGTTTCCTTATAAATGAAATCAAAGCCGGGAAAATAACACAGCGAAAACTGAGGATCTGGCACAGCTGAGAATGCGAAATTTCTGACTGAGACTTACTTTGTGGGAGGGAGCGGGACAGACGATGGTGCGTGGCTCGGTTAACGGTAGTTTCTTGGGCGACCAGCGACTGCGCTGCGGCGGCGATTGCAGTTTTTTGTTGTCGCCGCCGCCGCCGGTTGGCCTGATCGCTGATGGTTTTTAACCGTTGCTAACCGTTTCGTCGAAGCACACAACAAAAACCACATGAACCGTTTCGGCGATCAGACGAACCAAAAAAAAAAACAAAAAAAAACGAAAACTTCTGAGCGCCAAAGTCGCCGCCAAACGAACGCGATGATAGCGGCAAATCGCGCGGTCGGGAGCCACAAAAACGACGACCGCGCAGGTTCAAACGGCGAATTACAACTGAAGCAGCAGAGCGGCCGGCGCGCTGCTCTGTTACCGTTTGAATGGGAAACTGGGCGCCGGGCCTGTGGATGAAGCTTCGTTGGCGACACGACGACGACGACGACGACGACGACGACAAAAAACCGAAGGCAATGGCGATAGCGACATTCGGTGACTGGCGCCCGCCAAAACGGTAAACGGTCAAAAAGCACGCGCGGAGTTGCCACCTCTGGCGCAGGTGGACCAGCGAGTGTGTGTGCATGTGTGTGTGTGTGTGGGAGGGGGTGGGGGTGGCCTAGCCACAACAAATCTTCGCGGCAGGTAGTTTAATGCATGCTGAACGCAGTAGTAATGCCCGTTGAGGGGGTGGGGGTGGGGGGGGGTTGGGCGCACCTTTTTAAAACTTTTTTCAAATGTCCTTGAATATCTGGAGAAATGATGAGAATCCAAGCAGCTGGCAAAAACTTCTTGACTCGCGTTTACTCAGCCCACACTTTTGTTTTCCTGAAAACTCACATATCTGGTATTGGTAAACCCCATAAATCACCAGACACGTCAGCTTCAGGATCCCTCAGGGTCATTGCTTTTAAACCAGCGGTTCGGGTGGGGGTGGAGTGGTTTTTAACGAAAGTTGGGAAAAAAAACGGGCGAAGGTGTTAAGCAAAATAATTTCTATATCAGCCACGCCCCCTCTACGCCTACGTTTTCAGCTCAGGAACTTTCGCACATTTATTAAAAAGAATTTTGCATATTTAACGATCATCCGGGGGGGGGGGGGGGGGAGGGTTCCTCAGTGCAAGCGAACCTGAGATAATTAAAGGGTGAAACTGACATTGAAAGACTGCAGGGGGGGGGGGGGCAGTTGCGGTTGCAGTTGGAGAGGGAAAGTGGATAAAGCCTTGGCGATTTTCCCACGTTTTATTCAAACTCTTCAAGGATCCGAAAACTAACTCAGGATTCCGTTAAGAAGATACGATCGGGGTTTTTTACTTAGATCTTTCGAAAATGTCCAAAACTAATCGAAATAATCTTGAAACTTCTTCCTAAAGTTCTATTGAAGCTTAGAAAACCCCAAACTAGAATCAAAAGATATAGGGTTCCAAAAAGTTACCTAATCGGAAATTGCAATTCAAAGTATCAAAAATTCCAATCCAGTCTTGGGAATCTAGAGTTTCCTTAACTTTTACGCCCACAGGAATTCTTTCTTCCCCGAGCTATTGTATTATATAGATTCGCCGGTTAATCCACCTTTGGGGTCTGTTTTGTGCTCTTAACCAGCTGGCAGCTGATCTCTGGCCTTTTTTGTATGCACTTGGAAGAAATGCCGGAGCGATGAGTCAGGAACTTGGCCCATCGGCTAAGTGCGATTGACTATAAATATCTGAGTTTGGCTGGGCAAATAGAAATGCCTGGAAGTCTATTCAATTATAACAGAATTCATATTGGAGGGCGGTTGGGGGACCAGAAGCTGGGCCGTCTCGGTTTCTCAGCCGGTTAATTGGTTTGATTTTATGCATTCACTTGGCGGGTAATTGATTCCAACGCGCTCGGATATCGAATTCACACTTTGAACCCACTGTGCGGGCTGGGGGAGGGGGGAGAATCTTAGACTTGCATAAGCAGCGGGACAGGGTGGGGCCGGAGGGGGTGGAGTGGGGCAACCTTGTAAAGCAATTAGTTGGAGAAGCGCACAAATGACTTTAAAAACTGACAGAGGCTGGACTTTGTTTTTGGGCAATGGCTTTTAGGTCATTGAAAGCGAAAGTTTATCGGGGGCAAGCCCAGATTTTTAATGGATCAAATAGATCGACTTACCGCTGTGGGTTGTCGTTTAATGCCGGAGATAAGGGATTGATGGATGACGCCAATCAGGGCTTGCCACTCGGCAGGATGCATGTCCTCCTTTGATGGCTGCGTGTAATGGACACATTAATTGCCGGCCAGGGTCAAATGCAGGTGACATTCTTTTCAATCTGGAAATGGGAGTGCCAGGGTACCGAGTTCGAAATATTTGAATTCAAATTTTGGCGCCTTAGCAAACGCAGCGCAGGGTAAATTTCGATAGACTGACGCGCCGACTACTTTCGATTTAAATGTGCTTTGATTTAAGTATGGCAACATTGCCTCAAAATTTGTCTACATCCGCGTGCGCCAGCCACCTAACTGTTCTTTTAAGGCAGCGCTACGCAGCGGGCGTCTGCCACTCAAAAACCGATGTATCTGGCATATTTCAGGCACCAGAACAGAGCTAATTCAGCCCTTTTGATTAAATTTGTTGTTTAAGCGTCGCGCACAAAATTTCGTTGGTATTTTAAATATAATTTTTAAATTAATTTCCCGGCTTAGCAACACACGCGCACACTTATCGAGTTACACTGATTGGTTCGATACCTTTGTATGGCAACTCTACAGCCTGCAATAAACTGCTCGCAATATTTCGATTATTATTTTTTAATTTCATTATTAAACGCTGTAAAGTATACAATTCAATTTAATATAATTTCGCATATTTATTTGATTTTCTTGCATTGATTATAGGAAATATGTTAACATTTCCATGTGTTCCGCCCGCGTGATTGAAGTATCGAAATATCGATACTCTGCTAAATGGAATAAAATTTTTTTTAAATTTATTTTAGAGTAAACTAATTAAAATTGATGCGAGCTTTAAATATAATATGATGCCTTTTATGCTACATCTATAATAAATTTGCAATTCCCGCATTTTAAATAATCGACACTGCAACTCGTTCCGATAATTTCAAAAAAAATATTCATTTAAAAGAATAATTTTAGCGCTATTATATTTTATGCAGGCCCAGCTGCTTTATTAAACGTTTGTGCGCTTTGATTTGCCAGCGACATGAAAATTAAATACAAATTTAAAAAGTTCACCTCATCGAACTGCGGAACTAGTTCGGTGATGAACGGATTTCCACCGCATGGCCCCCATAACGAAATACAAAGCATTTTGCGATCAAGCGAGTTTGTGGCCAAAAATGTTTAGCAAATCGGCGGCCAAAGTAGGCAGTGCAAAGTTAATTACGTACAAGCTGGAACAAAAA
>JBAMCP010002144.1:0-14701 GCA_037075105.1 Lissocephala sabroskyi | reverse complement strand
CTATTTTCAAAATTGTGGCTATTATACAAATTTTTAAACAATTTTTTTGATTATGGCGGAAAGGGGGCGTGGCATCGGAAAAAAAAGATAAACTCGATCTGCCTGCAGATATAACGAGTCTAAATCCTAAATTTGTTTGCTCTAGCTCCTATAGTCTCTGAGATCCTTTTGTTTACACGGACAGACGGACGGACAGACAGGCGGACAAGGCTAGATCGATTTCTTTTTTGATTCTAACCATATTGGAGGTAACTTTGGGGGTCTACGACGTCTTCTTCTCTATGTTACATACTTTTGAACAAACACATTATACACTTGTACCTCAGGTACAGGGTATAAAAAGTGATCAATTAAAATGCTATTCATCATCACAATCAGACAAGGTGTGATCTTAAGATTTGTATACCCTAGTAAAAAAGTAAAAAAGTAACATTCGGTTAGCCCATTTTCTCTCGAAATGAATTAAGCTCTAAATTAGCCGCTTTAAGATATTTCCTCGACCCTTAATAAAAAAACATAGTTTGTAACGTAAAAATAAATTTCCCCAACCAAAAAGAACAACGCCATTACTATAACTTCCAGGGTCTGACTTCCACTTTATAGTGCGTGCGACTGAATCTTCGAAATACTTCATAAATAATAAATAAAAAATTGTTGCAATTTATAACTAACAAAATGATCTTTCATTATCTACTCTTCTTAAATAAAATTTTTTGTGGAATTTAAAAAGAGAAAAGAAATGATTAACCTAGATATAATGAGTTGAAGTTTCATATTTTATTGCTCCAGCTCAAATATGTAGTCTTGCAGTTCATTTTGTTCAAAAATCATTTAGTTTTCCTAATTATGCTTCGTTCCTAAGATACCTTCGCACACGGTATGAGGGTATAAAATTTAAAAAATGCTTATTACTACTTACTAAGCCCAATAATTTTCAGAATTTTAGCATAAATATCTTACGGTTGCATGGCCGATCCGCAAACATTCTGGCAAATCCTGGACGACATCTACAAACACCTTTTAAACTTTTATTGTTTGCTTGGAAACAAAATTCATTTTTATTCATCTTGCATGCAGGAGTGCATATAAAGCCAGATGATTTTTTTTTTAAATTATGGAATTGAGGTCCTGAGCTTATCAAAGTTGTTAAATTGTTAGAGTGTGTAAACAAAACATAGCTTAACTCTTGACTTGTATTTGGTTTTATAATAGATAGGGTGCCTTCCGGTTTAAATGAATAACGTACATCCTTTAATTTGGAAAACGGCATTAAGTTCTTTCTTTTAAAAATGTCACCGGAGTTATTTTGTATTTTTTGTGAAATAGACTTTAGCTTACTTTGGTGGTGACTTTTATTTGTGGACTCAAGTACAAATTCTTGTTTTGATTGCGACATAAACGAATTAAGACTTTTCTTTTTCTCGCCTGTTGGGTCAATTGCTATTATTTTTTGGTATGATATAAATGAAGCTTTTTGTGGTGGTTCACTGTTGCTGGATTTATTTGATAGTTCGACTAATAATGGGCGTTTTAAATCTGGTAATTTTTGTTCGCTGTTTAGTAAAGAATTGTGGGTTTTATTATTTATATTGTAGCCTGAAACAATATCGTTTACTTTATATGGTAGCTTTGTTAAGGATATATCGTCTAGGTAAGTGGAAATTGTCTTAGTCGGTCTAATTATTAGTGTGTAATTTAATGATTTTTGCAATGGTATCGAAGTTTTTGTATAAGCAATGATATTGTGTGGTTTCATCTGAACTGTTTTTGAATCTAAAGAAGGCCATATCTGTTTAATGGTTTGGCTCAATATATTGCTTAAATTGAAAAAATCATTATTGAAGTCTGTCATCACACTATATAAGCTAGGCAAAATAAGCTCGATATTTTGAAATTTTAGAGATGTGCTCCCTAAACAGTGTTCTGTAGCATTTTCAGAGAGCATTTGGATATGTGTAATAATATTTGGAATTGTTTTAAAATTAATTGTTTTCGATGGTGTGTGAATAGGAGGATATAATGCAAAGCTTATAAAACTTATTTTATTTAATTCGTTGTCCTTAGTTGTAAAAAATGTAAACCGATTTTGTGTAATTGACAAATTCTCTGTTTTTTTTGATGAATCAAGTAAAATTATATTGTCATAAGAAGCCAACGCCATGCGTTTAGAATTCTCTGAAATGTGATTCGTTATATTTTTGGGTTTATTTAATTCAAATAATGAATATATTTTATTATGCTGCTTAATACAAGAATTATTGTTTCTTGTATGTTTAAATTGAGGTTCAATAAGTGGAGTAAGAAGCAGCATACCAAATGTATTTGAAATATTAAAAAGCGTTGATATTTTTGATTCTCCTACTTTTAACGGTAATAATTCTGTTTGATGCTTACCAGATAAGTTATTGAAATAGTTATTTAAAACAGAATTTTGATTCGTGCCGTTCCAATGATTTTTATTCATAGGTATTATTCCGCTTTGTTTTGATAGAATTGGGAAAGAATCCACTGAACTTATCATAAAATCGGTTGAATTATCGGTACTATAGCCTCGGTGCCCAATTTTCAGCCCAGCCATCTGTGGCGATAATATTACTTCAACATTATGTTTTTGACACAAAATATTTAATAATTGTACAGATGAAACTGTTCTCCCACTAGCTATAGTGCTAAATAGGTCGTCTGCATCACTTCGGAATATTAAAGGTGGTACCTGCAACTTTACAGTTTTGTGGCGAATATTTGCTTTGTGATGAATATAAGAGGGGAAAAAACTTGTTCCAAGTGTGATGGGTGAGACAATATCATTGATATTAAAACTTTTATGATTTGTTACACTTATAAATTTATCTGCTGATCTTAAGCTGTGTAAATTGAATTGAAGCTTTTGGGAAACTCTATCAAATGGTCGTGTAACTCTTAAATGATTAAAAAGAGGTATTTTCAATTTAATTCCGTAGTTATCGGGAATTTTTTTTTGTTTTAAAATTTCTATGTCTGAAAATGTATTTAAACCATGTAATTGATATTGATAAGTATTTAAGCTTTTTTGTGAAGTTTCTTGACTAGTTAATTTTCTATTAAGCAGGCTATGATAAGATAGTATTTTGGGTTTTTGAGATATAGTTGATTTTACACTAGACATCAAATTTCTCTGCAGCGAATTCTTGCTACTCAGTTGATTTTTTTGTTCCTTAAGTCTCATTTCGAAATACTCGGTTGAGTTAGAAAAAGTTCTTATAAAAGGTATCCCGTGAATTATATTAGCATTTGTTGTTATTATTTCTCCAGGTCTTATCAAAATACCATAGCTTGGAAGGTACGCTTCATATTTTAAATGTTGAGTAGACGAATTTTTTAACATAGTAGTTGCCTTTGTCGTTTTTAAGGATATTAAACTTTTATCATGCATTCGCCAAAGTTGCGCAAATGGGTGAGTGGCCTTAATTACATTAAAATTTTCTGTTAATAAGTTTGAATGATTTTTAATAAATAATTTATGTACTGTTAAATGAATAGGCTTTTGCATCAAATTTTTATTTTTAAGATCATAAATATTTGCGGGTATTTTATTATTAATTTTAGTTTCAATTTTATTTTTTAATTGTACATTTTTTTGTGCTTGCAATGAATGTCTAAAAGTACTTCTGGTTACATAATTTTGAGAAGTAAGAACTGTTTTTTTCTTAGCAGAAAATGCAGCATCTTTCGATTTGGTAATTTGACTGCTATTGTCACTTATTAATATTGCATGCTCCGAGGGCTGCAAACCCGCTGTGCTATAATAAAGTCTTTTAGCTGTATTTACAATTATGTAGCTCGAAGATACAATTATTGGTTCCCCATCATCAAATATTGTATTATAATATTGATAAGTTGGAAAACTTCCTTTTAAAAGATTTAAAGCCTGAGTGATAAAATAAAAAAAAACAAATTTTTATTTGCCCGTTACTGAAAAGATATAGACAAGTAAATGTATAGATATATTATCATAATCCTTAATTTAATATACCACATTATGATACTTCCAGTCCAACCTGAAATAAATGTATTCTAATTTTTCATGGGCCAGCATTTGAATAATATGGTCCATAATGATAGAGCCTATTACATTAATAGAAAAGCCTTCGGCATATTGCATTGAAAATAAAAAGTTAGGATTTCATTATTTTGTTTCTAACATTGTTGGAATAATGTTGTTGAAAAAAGATTTCTTAAATTCAATTGTACTTACATCTGTTATTGATATTTTCGTAGGTTGGATTTTATTTTTATTTTTTAAGTTTTCATTTTCAGATGCAGTATTATATTTGGTATGTTGAATTATAAGAGGCGCCTATAGATTTTAAAACTTATTAATATAGTTAAATTAATCCTATAAAATTCATTACCTTCAGTGTAGACGGTATCGTTAATTTCATATAATTTAATAATGTTCGAGGCGCAAAAGTTAAAGGCTTTTTATTATCTTTACTCAAAGTCAAAGAAGCACTGTTTATTTTATTTTGTTTATTGTTGTTTTTGTCGCTTGCAATGATAACCTCAACTCCGTTTACTATTATATGTTTTCTGATGATATGTCTCACATGTTCCATAGTTTTGATGAAATTCGGTTTGCTTAATTCTTTTTAAAGATATAAATATTTTTGGGCTGTGTCTTTAATACGTCATTTTTTACAGAAATCACAACAAATTTTCTATTAAGTCATATATCAGTTAGATTTAAGTATAATCAAATAAAGTAGTAATAGTCGACCCTTCCCGACTGTGATTGTCCTATACCCTTGTAGAAATGAATACCCTTTTATGTATGTGCTTAGTGCTTATCCCTTTGGGTAAAATATTGCAACAGATTTGGGTTATGATGTATTCTATCAAATGTAAGACTTTAAGATTTGTCATCTAATTTACAATACTGTCATTCGTTATATGAGAAGTCAATTGCTCCAATCATAAATATGAGACAGGTGATTAGTTTATTTAAATAATTTCATTTGATTAATTTTAAAAATGAAAATAATAAAATTTAAATATTGGGGTTTCAAGATCCTTTTTTAGTGCCACAGAAAATATGGGAAATTAATTTTTTATCAATACCAAACTTTATTCATAGTTCATAAGATATTGCAAGTTCTGGCCTGTGAGAGAAATAAAAATAAACCTCGATTTTAAATTAAAAATAATAATGTAGGATAACAGCCAACAAAACGTAGAGTTCAAGATTTAGTTTTAATGTTAATAAAAATTACAGATTTCGGAAATACAGAATAAACTATTATAAATGATATTTTTCTCTTTAATATAGGTAATTTTTTGAATATAATCAATATAATGATTGTTATGATATAATTTAAAGTTAAAACGTGAAATTGAAAGATTTTTATTTAAAAAACAAATAATTCAAAACGCAAACGAATAGAAATTTTATTTACAAGCTTATGTATTACAAATATAACGGGAATTAAATGATTATGAAATTTATTGCTTAAAATTACTTATTTATATACATACAATCTGTTCAAATACGGATTTATTATTCATCTTTTTAAAAGAGTTTTTAATTTCTAGTACAACCGGTCATTGAGTCATACTTCCTTTATGGTTATATTGTCTTGAAAATTGAAATTTGCAGATATTAATTTAAGTAAGCGGTATAATATTAGAATGTTTTCATTAAAATATATATCGTGCTTAAAAAAAATTAACAATTGAGTATAATAAAAATATTGACCTGAACTAATATGAAAGGATTTTGTTAAAAAAATATAAAAACAGTATTGCATTAAGCCAAGAGGAAATAACAGCTTATTACCAATATGTCTTGTTTCAAACTTTATTTTAATTTTTATGTTTACGTCTTTGGTGGTCCATTTGTTACGTAACATCGCGTTGATTCTTAGAGTAATATTTAGTGTTTTTAATGTGTTTTGACTAGTGTTGGTTTCCATGAGCTTTACCGGCGTATTAGACCTATCTGATAAAATTATAATCTTATACTTTTACTATACACTCCAATGCAGAAAATTTTCAAGTTTTATAGAAAAAGGTGTTTTCATTAATCTAAGATTTAATATTCCCAATATCAGATTCCACTTCAATTGTTTAAAAATTAAATGCATAAAAAGCTTTTTAGATTTTGTTTAAAATAATTGTTGAAGTTCTTTGTTGTTTGCATTTATGTCAAAGGGTAAATAAAATTTCTCATTTTGACTTTCTTCGAAATCTCGAATATTTTTAGTATTAATAATATGCGTTTGTTGAATTTGTCTTTTTTGAACAGAAGCTTTGTCATATCCATTGTGAACTGTTGATAATATTGTGCTAAATTCTCCTGGTCTTCTCCCAGAGACATATAAAGTTACGATGCTTTGATTTTCCTCATGTGCATGCAAATCTTTGACACCCTTAATTTTTTTATTACCTTTATTACCATTTTTACGTGACTTCTTTCGATTCGTATTGCTATAAGACTGCCTAATATCTAGTAACGATCTAAGTTCATCAATATTTTCATCATCTTCACTTACATTTGTAAGACCCTTTGAGGAATCTAGCTCTTGAAGATTATCGCCTAAAAATATTTGCGACGCTGTTGGTAAAGGTGTATTTAAAAGATTTTGCTGCTGGGATTGATCTATGTTTTTAGACTGTTGTAATAATAATTGTTGAATTAGTAAACTGTTTACTTGCGCTACATGATCAATAGATGTTAATTGTTGGAGTGTAGGTGTTGTTACTATCGTATCGGTCACAAATTCGGTGGCTGTTATTGTTTGTGCAGTTGTGTCATAAACAGTAGTAAGAATTTTTTTCCCTTGAAAAGTAACGGGGAGAACAGTTGACTTACCATCAAAAATTGTTGTTACATAAGTAGATGTATGTGTAAGAAACTCTGTAATTGGAGTTACTTTTGTAGGTATAGGGTGAACTGGAATATCAACCCCATCACCATGGGCATGAGTTACAGGACCAAGTAAAGGATTACTTGGTAGATTAACATTGCCTAGTAAAAGTTGTGAAAGTAAAATATTTGCCAAAGGAGCATTCGCAGATATTTGTGGTTGAATGGTTGTTACAACATTTTCCACGGAATATAATGTGGATGGTAAAATATGAGAGAAGGATGTCTTTCGGCCCCGAATCGTAGTTGGAGTAAATGTTATTGTAGTTGTTACGGAATTATGAAGAAGATATCGTGTTATTTCTGTGAAACCAGCAAAATTTACACTAGAATCTTCACGAGTTAGAAATAATGTAGCTTGTCCATTATTTCCAATACTATTTGTATATTGATGTGGACCAATAACTGCTGTACTGGTTTTACCCGTCACAATGTTTTTGTACTCTGTCAATGCGCCATTCACAACCGGTATAGTTATCTCTGCGGGAAGAACATGAGTTATTGTAATAGTTGCGCTACCTAGTTCTGTAGCCTGTTGATCAGAACTATAGTCATTACGAATTTTTCCGCGCACTGATCCTCTCCCCCTTGACGAAGCTCGAGATCGAGCTGCATTGCCTGACCTATTTAAATTATCAGCCTTATTCCCAATCATTTTAGAATTGCTATAACCCTTTAGACGGCTATTTATTGAAACTGAAGTTCCAGACGGACGGCGTAATAGAGATGAACCAGAAGGCATCTGGTGTTGCCGTCGAAAGGCTGATGAAGAGCTAGGACGTCGATCTATTAACACATTAGCAGGTGTCTCTAATTCTCTTAGAGTAAATTGCGCTCTTGAATTAGTTGGTCTTGTTGGTCGAATACCCCTATGAAGTTGAGGTGTTGTCAGTACAGTGGAAGATTGGTACCGAGTTCCATACCTTATGTTTTTTCTTTTGTTGAGAGTTTCTGTTGTCTCATATTTATTGTCTTCATCTGTAGGTGGCGTTGTTAAAACCATTGCAGGACGTCGAAATCGAAATCGACTTCGATTTATTTGGCCCATTTCAATTTGTCGGCGTTGCCGTGGGTGACGTATGTTATGATTTTTTAGCCTCGAATTGTCTTCATTTGAATCAACATCATCTTCGCTCTCACTTTCGGAATCCTGATAATACTCTGTTTCATTGCCAGAGTTTTGAAGCTTTTGCAAAAAACCACGATGTGGAAATAGATTATTTTGAATGATAGTACGACCTCCAGAACTCGAAGAAAGGCGCTGTAAATTGCGTGATCGTGGACTCAAAGTGATCGGAGTCTTTAATGTAGATAAAAGTTTAGTACGTGAGGTAGTACTTCCTTTTGTAACCGAAGTTGAGTTTACAATTATACTACTATAATGTCGTAAACTTGGAGTAAACCCACTGGGACGGTTTAAAGGCTTTCGAAACCGTAATAATGGATTCTTGTTTCGTCTATAATTTTCAGTTGGAGACAAATCGTCATTGTTTTCGTCTTCTTCACTGGATTCGGAATCAGGAATATCAATTTCTCCCGTTAAGCTATTAATGATTTGATATGAACTCGTGGGCTTTATGCGTGATTTTGACTTGGAAATGTTAGAAATTCCCGAACGTAAGTATATTGCTGAGGATGAGCGGCTTAAAGAATTAATTCTAGGCGGAATTAAACGGGATGATGAAACAAACCGACTTCTTGTAGAAGTAAGGCTTGTTGGGGGCTGTCCGGATCCTGATGTAACTAATCCGGTTCCAAATGATAATTTACTTGGGCGCCCAAATGTTCGCCTTAAAGAACTGCTTTGATTTGTTGGAATGTGGTTTTTTTTTAAGCTATTATACCGTGCCAATGTTTTGATAGCAGGTGTAGCTGTTATCGTTGGAGTTATATCAGATCTTGTAATAATTGTCGCACTGCTAGGTGATACTATTCTCTGTTTTGGGGCAAATGTGGGCCTATTACGAGATGCAAAAGGACGTATAACAGGAGCAAATGTTTTTTTTGGCTGTGAATCAGCACTAATATTCTTCGACTCGCTTTTTGCATGTTCATCATTTTCATTAAGAATACTATCTTCATCTAAAGAAGTTTTAATTTCGGAAATGCCCATTGGAATGGTACTTAATAAATTTTGGGTTATAAAAGGTGTTATGGGTAAAGTTGCTGTACTGCTTGTTTCAACCAAAAAACTCGATGTACTTTCAATAATTTGGGCATATCGATTGTGTATGATCGTTCCAATTACTTTTGATTGATATAAGGTGGTTGTTTTGTTTTCAATACGAGTTCCCTCAATAAGCCGAACTAACCCAGTCTTGTAATTACTTGAATAAATTCCGTGGTTGCTTATAGATGCATTAAAATTCAAAACATTAGTTCCATTAATGTGTAAACTGGATGTACTACTAGTATATTCACTTTTAATCCCATATTGATCGAAAGTCGAAATTACTTCAGTATTAAAATACAACGTGCTTATTCCATCCGCTATTATACGCTTAAGATCCTGAAAAACTAAGCTGGATGAACTTAATTGATTGTTTTTATCGGCATTTGCCAACAAAGTTGAATAAACGGTAAGAGAACTATCCAGACTAGGTGATACTATATTTGTAACAGTTTCATATCGAGAATCTGTTACGGTTTCATTAGACTTATATGAAGTGGTAAAATATGTATAGGTTGTAAAATAAGTAGTTTGATCAGACTTAGTTCTGTTAAGAGTATCTATAGGTTTACTTGGGCCGGAATCAATATTCGGCAGAGTATTAAATGAACTTGAGGGACTTATTATATTTGATATGGTTTCTTCCCTACTAACTGTGGCTATACCACCATCCTTGGCCAATTTCGTCCAATATGTAAATGTTGTAAAATAAGTTACTGGAAGTATTAACTCTTCAGTTTTAATTTTTGTTGACGGTTGTAAAGTTTCCGTGGCAATATTTGTAATAGTTTCTAAACGACTAATAATGTTTGTACTTTCTCCTACATACATTGTTGTATAAAAGGTAAACGTTGTAAAGCTTGTTTGCAATAATAATGTAGAAGAAGGTATTATCTCATCCGTATTGCTTTCTGAACTCACTTGGTCATCTGTTTGTTCCAAAGGTTCTTGTTGAAGACTTCTAGAACTGCTCAATATGTTATCTATCAAAGCATTATCTGCGTAATTCACGGATTTATTTTGTAAAACATCGTCATTGGTATTTATAAGAACGAACTCTGTATTACCCTCAATATCATCGAAGATGTGCTTATTTATGCCCTCTTTACCACGGTTTAAATTGGTTGTATTTGAACGTTTTGATATGTTACCGGTTTTGGTAATAAGGTTTTTGAAAACTTCAGTTCTAGATGAAGTTGCTTGCTCTCCGTCCGCAAAAATTGTGGTAAAGTATGTAAAAGTTGTATATAGAGTTTGTGTGTATTTTATATCATTAAGGTAAGACGTCGCTACTTGATTATAATAATTTCCATAATTTTCCTTTTCTTCTTCAAAATTTAAATCATTTTCATGTAAAAATCCGGTGTATGTATCCGGTATATTAAATTTAATCTCAGCAGGCTTGCTAAAGCTTTCTAAGCTAATAGCCGTCCTGCTTTTCATATTTGTTTCTAAATTACCAGTTGATTTAATATTGGCAATTGTGGAAGTAACAATATTTGTAACAGTGTCCGCATGACTAGTTATTGTAGTAGAGTTTCCCAAGAAATAAGTAGTTAGATAAGTATAGGTGGTGTACAGGGTTTTCAAAATCAAATCGACTTCATCTTCGGTACTATTAGAAGAATCTCCTTGTATTTGGTACATATTTTTTTTTTTATTTTCGGTTTCCCTGATGGTACTAAATATATTTTGGTTATGAGTATTTGATATGCTTTTTTGAATATCGTCAAACTCAGAAACAGAATCATGAGGGACTGCAAATAATTGAGACATATCCTTAACAACCGAGTTCATGCTTTTAATAGGCAAATAACAAAAATATTTAGTTGTTTCTTCAATTGCATATGTTGATTTGGTTATGGTTTCGACTTCAAATTCAAATGTTTTAAGCATTATAATATCTTTTGGTACTTGTGTAAGAAATATTTGCGAAGTTTGTAGGCAAACATTATTATGATTTGAATTATTAATATCTGTTACTGAAATATATGTTTGATTTTGGATTTTACTTATATGCAGTAAGCCAAATGTTTCTTTTTCGAATTTACTAGAATCTAAATATGTGGAGTTAATTGAAGGTATATTCATTTTTAAAGTTTGATGGAATAATTCTAATGTACCTTCCGGAAAACGGTATGCATTCGATAACTTCATTGATTCAGTAATTGAACTATCTTCAAAATATATGGTTGTAGCGCCACCTTCTACACTTAAATCTGAATTTTTTTGGTTATCATTATGAGTGAGTTTGTGAACGGTACTAGTTAGAGGATTTTGTGTTTTTGATGACGTTAATATAAATGTACCGTTTTTAGCATTTGAGGAAAGATTTGGATGATCGGTGATTACTTCTTCATTTACAAAAATTGCAGTATTGGAATCAATTTTAGAATCAGATAAAGGAGAAATTTCAGATGATATTATGTGATCACTTTCTGTGAGAAATTCAATAGAATGTTTTACAGAAGCTTCATTATATTCCTTTTTTGTTGGGTAACTTAACGTAGTTGTCAGCGTAATTGAGTTTAAAGTTGCTTCGCCCTTAATAGAGGTTATTTGTCCAGAATTTAAACTAACATTCTCTGAATTTGGAGAAGGTAAAAAAACAATAGCGCTATCACCAACAATTGTAGTAAATTCGGCAAATCCATAATAAGTCACAGTGAAGGCCTTTTTTTTCTTTAATATCTCAGGGTAAGATTTACGACTTTGTGTATTTATACTGTTTCCATAAAATAATTTTGGTGAGCGGCCCTCTTCATCTGAACTTATTTTGTTTGGTTCTGGATTTTTTTGATTTTCCGTAAGAATATTAGCTTTACTTGAACTATACCCACTTGGTTTAAATTGTTGTTTAATAGTAAATGTGGGTAAGTCCCCAATTGGCAGAACCTTATGGGCAGCCACTTTGAGCAAGTTAACCTCGGGTTTGCCAGAAAGTTCTGTTAATGTAATTGTTTGTATTTCGGAGTGTAAGTCATGTGTTAATAAACGGCTCGATTCATCAGTTCCATTTTTTAAACGTGCAGTTCCAAATGTTTGTTTTAAGGTTTCCTGTTTATTGTAAGTGCCTTGACTATTTACCAAATAGTCTTCTGTATCTTGCCAGCCGGGAAAACCAGAATTTTGTAATTTATTTTGGTTCTGTATTATCGAATGAGTACTTTCCTCACCCACCCAACTGGTCAATACAGAAGGTAATACAGTGTCTCGGCTATTTTCAAAAAGAACGCGCGAACTCTTTTTTAGATATTGACTGTACAATCGACCGTTATTTAAAGTTGCACCTACTACTTCGGTAGCATACTCTGTTGTTGTACCTTCCTGAATAAATGTTCGAGTCGTGAAGGTATGCAAGTCAATCTCATGACGCAAAGATGCTATTCGTCCATGATCTTCTCCCAAGCGGGGTCCTTCGTTCTTTACCAAAATTAGAGTAGTAAAGCCTTATTGCATTATAAGTAATAAACATATATACAAACATTAATTATACGTGCGTATTTAAGTTTGTTCGCGGGAATATTTATAAATTGATATATACAATAAAAAGCGTCCATAGTGTATAGCAATGCAATGCACATTTACATAAAAATAAAGAAAAGGTTGGATAGAAAATAAGTATATATTTATATTATTAAAAATAGTTTTTCGATAAGCATTACCAAAAACAAAATAAATATACTTTGTTTACAGATTTTAAGCAAAAGAAAAGGGTAAAATTTTTCGTTGAACTTACCGTCGTTAGTTCCTTTTAATGATGGTGTTGGATGTAATTGACTATCTAAAATATAAAATGTACTTTTAATAAGATGTTAGCTATTTAGTGCCTATATATCGAGTTCTTGTACCATGATTATCTTTTACAAATAATATTTACAGCTTTTTTTATTTAAAATCAATCAATATTGATTACTAAAATTGTAGTTGCATACAATAAATATAATTATAAAAAAAGGAATTCCTTTATATTTAAAGGTATTGCTCTTATAGCATTATCTTTACATAAAACGAAACCAAATTTATAACACCATTTGTTGGTTCACTTAATTCAATAATGCGCATACCTGTTGCTTGAGTAGACACTTGAGGTAAGTTTATTATAACGGCTACAGTAGCCGCAATAATACATACAAATTGAAACGAAGACGATAAAAACATTTTAAAAAGATACCTTTGCTTCTCGGTAAAATATTGTTTTTTTAAACGTGGTTGTAACATGCCCACCGCCCTAAAATATACAAAAAGAAGACACATTATTCACGCAATAAAGTATTAAATATGCTTATATAATAAATTTTAAAAAATTCACTTGATTTTACTTCCTACAACTTTTGCATTTAGTTAATATAGACAAATATTTGGACAAAATCTTGTGGAATGTGATGGCTTACTTGGAAAGTGCACTGACAAGTTTTTTAATTATTTTTATTTAGGTTGCAGGTTGGCATTCGCCTTTAAATGATGCTTAAAGCGCTCACGACCATTCCACGAAAGCGGAAGATACAGAACTGAATTGATATTCGAGCAACCTAATGTTGTTGGCTGGTTGCGAAGAGAAGATACATAGCTGTTATACCACTAAGCTGAGCATGCGCAACAGCTGGTTTAGCCAGTTTCCTCAAGTTATAATCTGAAAATATAAATAGGAACGCTGCCTTAAAATTTAATAATGTAAAATTTTTGTTTTGCTAAATTTAGCTTTATTCAAAATAGTAATCGACAATTTTATAAATACTATAAATAAATTCATTATAGAAATTCTGAAATGGTTGTTTTATAAAATAATAATTAATTATGTATATACATACATATATATAATCCCAATATTAAAATAAATTGAAATGTAAAGCTCAACATTGGCAAGATAGATATTCATCTACTAAGCTCTTATGTCATTACCGCCTTCCATGGCCCAAATAGATTTATTTTACAAATTTTAGACTATGGCTTGCATATCCTGACAGAGTAAGTCTCAAGAAAAAAATATAAATCAGATTATTACTTTATTTTGAGTTTTCATTCAAATATCCAATTTTAAATTTAGTTAATGTTTAAAAGTGGAATGATACAATTTTATTAAATTAGCTTTTATTTTTATCTCTGCGGTATGTAATGTCCTGTGATCGCACATTACTACAATTATTGCTATTAAATAATTTAAATTAAAAATGCATTGTTTTGCAAAAATGGATTAATTTATTGTTTTAATTATAGTCACATTTTTAATACTATTTATATATATGCCGAACACTTTAGAAATATGTTTTGTACATTTCATTATTGATTGTAAATGACGAAATATTTGAACTCATACTCTAACGCAATATACAATAGGACCACCACCCAGTAAGAAATGCCGAGGTAGAGCTGGTTTATTTATTTGTTTCTAGCTATATAATATATATTATTTATTACGTTGGTATTATTTTTTTTTAATTTTCTTCAATGTAGTAAGAATACTAAAGGAAATTGAATAAATGATTATAATCGAAGCCCCCATTCAATAAAAATTTTGAAAATATAAATTATTTTGCGATTTGATCAAGTATTCTTTATTCGTTATATGATTTTATTAACCTACACATTCAAAGCGCAAAATATATATATATATATATATTATTTTGCGC
>JBAMCP010002143.1:0-14703 GCA_037075105.1 Lissocephala sabroskyi | reverse complement strand
TTGGAATCGTTATATTTGGAATATCTTTAACAAGTATATTCATGTTTGGACAATAATATTCTTTATATTATCTGCATTAGACATTTAGTGTTGAAGCATTCGTATTTATTTTCATATTTTAAAATTATTATATTTTTTTATAACCTATATATCTTTTATTACTTATATATCTTTAATTATTTTTATTTAAAATTTGTTTTCTTTGGTTTTCAACACATCGCATTTATTTATTTATATTCGTATTTACATTATATTTATTTAATTTAATTAGATTTGTTTTTTTATAATTTTGTTCTATTAGTTTAATTGGTTATTATTAATATCGCTTTTTGCTGTATAATTTATTAATTATAATTAATTTATTATTTACATTCATTAATATTTTATTTATATTTTATTAATTTATTAAAATGTACTTCACTAATTTATTTAAATTTTAATAAACTGAAAAAATTAATAATAATACTGTAAATTATTTATATATTTACTAATGTGCTAACATATTGTAAAAATAATTAATTTTTAATATTATAACAATTATTTAAGTGTATTTAATAAAAACTATTGAAGCTAATATAAAATATTTATAATACTAGAACAATATTAAATATACATAGATTAATTTTAAATGCAATACAATAAATTTTGAGTTATTTTTTTAGATCTCTCAAAAACCGAGAATAATATTTTCCTTTAATGTTTTAAAGAATCGGATATTTAAGTATATTTTCGTAACTTTTTATTAGAAATCTTCTAACCTTCGTTGGCTCTAACGATCTCCTGCGATCTCATTAAGGAATTTATGATATATTTAAAAAAAAATTGTCTCTCAATTTGAAAGTCTCCCAAAACTTTTATAGCCGACCGACTTTGATGTTCGCTCATTAAAAAAGCTAAACCCAAAAATTAACCAACTTTTATTTGATTTCGTATAACTTTTGGATCTCAAAGATCGAGGGATTATCTTGGGATTTCGTAACTTTGTTGACCGACTTTCGGGGCGAGCCTTTCTCGGTTTTGTGAAATTTGCCTGCGTTTGATCGAAAGCCAAACAAAAAAACAACGACAACGACGACATAAAATTTTATTGATCGGGTCGATTGGCGGTGATTTATTGTAAATTGCGAAAGGGGTGGAAGGGGCGAACAAATCGCCACGATAATTGACCGAAATGGCAAGTTAAGTTGAATTTAATGTTCCAAACGCGTTGCAAATATTAAAATAATCAAATTCAATTAACAAATTTTTTTGGGAAATCAAACGACCGAACCCCCCGGCCAATGGAACCGAAAGCGGGATTTGTGGCCCATCTTGGAGGCACCCCAGCAGCTGTTGCAAGTTGCTGGCCGTTGCTGGCATTCTTTCTCACCCACCCACTCACACACACAGCGAGTGAGACTCGCATGGCCTGGCAACTTGCAACTGGTTTTCTTGTGGCGGCGGCTGCTTTATTGCCGTGTGCCCGTTCGCAGCTGTTTTGCCGCTTGGTCGGCCAGCAGATCGCATATCTTCATCGGTTGCAACGGCCCCGGGGGGAGGGTGCCGGCCAGAAGAATGAGCTCAACTGTTGGCCCAGTCTTCAGCCGGGCAGCATTTCTGGCTCTGTGACTCGGCTGTTTTTCTAGTTTTGTGTTGTTTTTTGGTCGGCGACTGTCAACCCAACCGACTGATGGATTCTCTTTCCCGGCCACTTTTTCCCATTGCAAATTTTGCGCTTCCCTCGCCGTCGCCGGCTCTTTAAGTGCAGCTGTCAGTCAAAGTTGCTGCTGCATCCAAATGTCTCCAAGTTGTTGTTGCGGTTCGTGTGGTTGCTGCAAATGAGGTCGACGCTGGCTCTGCTGCTCTTAATTGTTTTTACTTGCAAGCGGTCAACGTGGCGTATGAGCAATTTTTCTTCAGCCTCTGCTCCTCGCCCGCCTCGCTTGTCATAATTTCAGCGCTCATCCTGTCGAGGGTCTCTGGTAATTTAATACTTTTCAACAGCCTCCCCCGCCCAAGCTCCTAGCAGTTTGTTTGCAGTTTTTTTTTTTTGCTTGTCTTCTTTTCTTCTTCTTAACCTTGCCCCTCGAGTTCTCTTCTGGGGCCGCCGATGCTTGGCTTGTTTGTTGGTTTTTGTGTTTGCGGTTCACCGCTGTCGCTGTCAGTTTGTTGTCTCTGACAGGCTCTCTGTGTGTGTGAGTTGAGCTCATTAAAATCCCTCCCCCGAGCGCTGGGCTCGTTGAGGTTAAATACACTTAAATGAAAAGGCCTGCGAATGAAACTTGGCTGGGGTCAATTGGTTGCTGCCACATTTTAAGTTTCTCGATCAAGAAAATTGAAGCGAAATCTTCTAGAATTTCATCCAGAATCGCTGGGGGACTTCCCAACAGAGCTTCGGATTTCATCACCAGCCAATGAACCGAATGAATCAGTAAGGAAAGTCCCATAATCAGTTTCCCGATCGCTTAAGAAATTAAAAGAAACAAAATTAAACTGCCACTTAAAAAACAAAGAAAATTGTTTTTTAAATTAAAAAAAAGAGTAAAGAAGTTAATGGAAATTTTTGGGGAATTTTTTAAGGTATTTTTCAGTTCTTAGCTTTACAGAAAGTCTTAAAAGTTTAGGAGACTTTCATTCTAAATTAATGTTCAAAGAATGCTCTTTAAGTTGGGAAAAGAAGGAAACCCTACTGAAAGTTCAATGTGATTTGAAAGAGATCTTTAAAGACCTCAAAGAGGCTTTAAGATTTCCCGTCTCGTTTGCGAACAAAGCCTCAAACAGAAACCTCAAGAACCTTAAAAATAGAAGCGAACCCAGAAAGAAGAATCGTTTGACTTTCAGCCAACCCGCCGACTTGATCCGCATCACTGAGCTTCGCTTGGCAGTTTCCATTCTTTTCTTCCTCAAACTACGCACTTTCCCATGCGAAAAACACACAAACCCAACGCCCCCGACCCTTCAACAATGCAAAGTCATTCAGTGTCACCGCAAAAGAGGGAAGAGAACAGAGGGAGAATCCCTAGGGTTGTCGTTCTCGCTGTGAGACGCAATTGTTGGTGCCCAGCAAATCTGCCATGAAGATAAGCTTCCCCCCTCCCCCCAATCCAGGCTGGAACAAACGAGGTTCTTTGTGTTTTTCCGGTCGCTTTTGCATTTGTTTTTAGTATTATTTTTTAAGTTGAATAAATTTCTAATTTTGTGTATTTGTTCTTGTTTCTTTCAGGTATGTTTTCCTCTCTTTGATGGCAGAAAACTAGAACTTTTGGCTGGTAATTGAAAATGTAAACAATTTTCAGGGTTTTTCTCGAATCGCCAGAGGTACTTTTTGAATATTTCAATCATTACAGAATTTTCAATAATTTGTTCACATTTGGCAGCGGTCAATGGGCCAGAAAGCCAAAATTGAAACATCTGCCAGACAATTGACCTTCTGGTCTTTGAGTTTTTGGGCTTTCAACCGAAAATAGAACACCAAATTGGCAACTTTGAATTCGGACCAAATTGAAAGTCAAATGCTTGAAGAGAATTACATTAAAAGCGGGGAAATTATTGAGCAAAGTTTGTTCTATTTTTTTAAATCTGTTTAACCAGAGAAATTGAAATTAAAATAGAGCAAAATTTGATGTTATACAGGGACTGATTGAAATAGAAGGGGAATTGAAAGCAGCGACAGTCGAAGGAGTTGATTGAATAAGAAATTGAAGAAGTTGACGATTGAAGTGCAGTTAATTGAAGGAGTCGGTTGAAAGACCGTTTAGTAGGGTGATTGAAAAGGGAATCATTGAAGGGAGGCAAATTGAAAGAGAGAATTTTTGTTCTGATTATTTCCATTCCCCAAAAGGGTGACAATTTAAAGACATTTAGAAAGAGCTTCTAGAAATAAGATAATTTAAAGAGTCTTCATTGAAAGCAGACAAATTGAAAGACCCAAATTAAAACAATGAAATTGAAAGAACATTTCTCGTTTTTAATTTCTAATCTAAACTTTCAAATTGTCTTTTTAAATCTCCCTTGTCAATTTTATTATTTAATCAGATGAAAATTGAAAGATCCGTTGATTGAACACAGCAAAAACTGAGAAGACCAATTTATAGAACCTCTTTTTAGATACTATGAAAACCTATAACTATTCTATTTCTGACTACTATCATTTCCCAGTTAAATCTTTGATAGATCGAAATATCAGAAATCAAATTCCATTGGGGCCAAAAATAATGATAGACTTATAATTTTGTTTACTGCGGTTGATGAGTGGCAAACTGAAGTACCCCAACGGGCCAGGGTAGTGGGCGTATTTTGCCCTATAAAGTGGGTTTATCTATTTGGAAATATCGGTAGAAATGCGTTTTTGGTTATTTCGTTTCAATTATGCAAAGCAACGCCATTAACCCAAATCTTTGGGAATTGTTTGTGATCCCCCCGACCCCCCCGAAAATTACCTCATATCTCTCTTGATATTTTTGCTTTAATTCTCTTATATGCACAACAACAACAACAACCACAACAACAATGCAAACGAGGCGCACAATTTTTGCCTTTGACGTCAATTGAAATGAATTTTTTTGTTGCTTTTTTTTCTGTGGGTTTCGTTGTTGTTGTTGCAATTGTTGCTGCTGTTGGTTGTGCAAATTCAGCTGATTGTTTTGGTTACTTTTAATTGCGGCAATGAAGGCGTTGGATGAAGGGAAAAACAAATTCGAATTTTCCCATAATTCCCACCATTTTCCATTATCACGTAGGCCTAAATTCCCCCTCCCTCCTGCCAGCAGCTGCTGCTGTTATCTTTGTGGGCAGATTGCCCACTTTTATCGGAGCGCAGAGTCGCCGCCGTTGGCCATAAATCATCCGCTGCTTAGAGCCGCCCGCGTTTCTATGCCAACCAACAGAAAATTCAAAACAAAAAAAATAGCAACGCAAATGATTACAAATTCGTTCTGATAAGAAGCTGGAAAGTCGACGGCGGTGGTGGGCGGCGATATCGTCGGCTGTTCTATGACTAAGTGGCCAATTCGAATTGACTTCAGCGGCCTCAGCTGCGAGTGATAAGCGATTTGTGTTTTGTTTTCGAGGAGAGACCGGGCAGCTGCAAGGAGCTCAGGGTCCTTGTCGATAATTCCACCAAATTCTCAAAGTCGTTGGCGTTCATTTTGTGTGTGTCATTTGGCCTAAATTTAAGTTTATGGGATTCCGGCTGGGCCCTGCTATCTTATCGTTGTTGAAGGAAAAAAAATAAAACCTGAAGCCCAACGACCCACTCAGGGAAATGTCACCCACCCCTTGGTTCTCGGATCTTGACACAAAACATGTGCACAGAAAAATTCGATATAAAATTTTGATTATTTTTTTTTATACAAACAAATTTCTAAATATTATGCGTTTTTTTCTGCTCCCTGGAGATTAGATAAGTCCCGGCGATAAGGACGGGGCAACAGCCAAAAAAGTCTCGTATATTTGAGTTTGATTCACTTGACGAATTGAGTTAATTGAATGATGAGTTTTCGGTCATTCGAATATTAAATTAAAGAAGGTCGACCGCTCAGATTGCTCAAAACTCGGACAAAAGATTCCTTGGAATTTGTTCAATGTGAATTTTGTGATTTCAACAAACTTCTGAAATTCAATTAACAATTTAAATAGGCAAAGAAATTCTTGGAAGTCGATTGAAATTAATTCTTGCTAAAGTTAAACTTCGATTTCAGATCTTGAAAGCGTTTTTAACCTTACAGGAGATATGGGAATTTATATCAGAAATAAAACATTCAGAATTCAGAAATATAAAACGCTATATTCTTTTGTTGTTGGAACTCAAGTGTGTCATTTTCTATTTTAAGAAAAAAACTCCCAAAATTTCAGACTTTTTAGGGTCCAAAATAAAATACTGAAAACCTTATGAATTTCTTTATTTTCATATATTTCTATCACACTTTAAAGACAGTTTAGTTTTCTGTTAATTCAATTAGATTCATTGAGCAGGCCTTGGATTTATTAAATCGTAACGAAGACTTCCAATTTCATGACGAATTCTAAAATGCTTATATGGCATATTAAAAACATAAAAAAATAATATTAATAATTTTTAAAGAGTACAAGCAATCGATTTCTAGAGGTGAAGGTTTCCTTAAAGTTTTCCTAAGATCATAAAAATGACTATAAAATATGATTTCCATTTAAAGTCTGATTCTCTTTTCTGTTTCTAAAGTCTTCAGTCTTTTAAAAAGCCCTCTGACCGTTGGAAACCTTTTGGATTTCTGATTTTTTGATTCTTTTTACCTATTTTGTTCAAGTAATATAAAGTTTTGTTATAAGGTTCCTTGAATGTTTAAAAGATCTCCGGATTTCAAGCTTTCGTTGGCGGCTACAGAAAGCATAATCTCTTCCTTTTACATTCCTATATGTCCAATCTTTTATATTCCTATATCTCCAAATTTTCTTCCTTTTATATTCCTATACTTTACTGATTTCTAAGTAGCTTTTTTGATATTCTTTTTTTGGGAACACCCAACGATTTCCCAATTAGAGACAATTTCCTTTTCAGCTTAGTAAATTTGTAGGTTTCTTTGATTCTCCGCCCCCCAACCAGGAAACGGAAGACCCTCCTCTCGAGTTCTCTGCTTCTCTTGTTTTGTTTTCAAATTTTATCCGAACAAATGAACATTCACTTTGCTTACAGAACTCGAGGCCCTGCTGGCCCGACTATTTTTGGTAGTCGGAGGTTCTTTGTTGTCTGAGAGACCACCAAAAAAATAAAGAACTAAACTGGTAACTGGCGGTGCCTAGCACGCCGATGGGAAGATGGAGACACCGAAAGAGAATCCAAAATTATAACATTTAATTGAAGAAACTGGAGGGAGAGTTTGGCTGGGAACTCGTTTGGTTTGCAATTGCTGATTAGCAGAGTTTAGATTTATGAATGTTATTAATTTTGCTGGTCATCTCCAAAAGCAAACAAATCTGGTTGGATTTCTCAAGAAGCCACGCTTTGGGGGCGACGCAATCAGTTGATCTGATCCACACCCCCATGAATTCCCAAAGGCTTTCCAAGGAATTCCTATTATATGAGGAAAAGGGCCAGCGAGAGAAAAAAGCTGAAAAGAATCCAAGAAGGGCAAACACAAAGCAGCCACAGGAGTTGCTGGAGGAGTGAGGGGGGAGGGGGCAACAGACTATATATATATATGCATATTGGTTATATATAGACGGACTGTGTGGCTGTGTTGGTGGCTTTGCTTAGGTATCTTGTATCTTTTAAGTTGCGCGCCTTGGCCGTTCGGGCGACTTCTGCCTACGTGCCAGCAGCAACAACAGCAACAAAAGGCACCAGCCAGCCAACGACAACAAATGTACCTGTTGTGCGTTTGCTTATGAAAAAGAAAGAAAAACAACAACAAGCGAGACAACCAAGACCACGACCAGCTCGAGTTTCTTTGCTGCTGCGAGCGTTGTTGCTGTTGCGGCTGCTTCCATTGTTGCTGTTGTTATTCAAGTTAGCGGCAGCAGCAGCAGCGGGAAACCGGTCTCTCCGTCACACGTAGGAGCTGCCAAAGCGAGCAACAACCGCCAACTACCACCGCCTTCACCTTCATCTCCTCCATGTTGTTGTCGCCGTCGTCTTTGTCGTTGTTGTCGTGAGGTAAGAGGCAGCGAGTTGCGGGGCAGGTAGGGGACTACTTTGTGTCTGGGCAAACCGGATTGCAGCTTAAGCGACATTTATGTTTTCCTCGTTGCTTTGTTGTTGCTGCTGCTACTGTGGTCGTCGATGTTGTTGCTGCTGCTGCTCCATTGTTGTTGTTGCTGTCGTATAACTCATTAAATTTTATATTTTTTTGTTCCTCTTCTTTTAAACAAAACTAAAAGCTTGCCCGCGTTTCTTTCAGTACTTAGAACCAGAAACTTTGAAGACTACAAGTCTCGCCAGCAACATCACCAGCAGCAACAATCAGCAGCAGCAACTTTTTTGATAGTCATATCGTCTTGGTCTTTCTCCAGGTCGGCTCTCCAGCCATTTTAACCTTGAAAACTGTTTATCGTTGTTCATTGTTGCTCACTGTTGCTGTTGTTGTTGTCGCTGCTTCTTTACTTGAACATTTTTCGGTGCGGTCGTTTCAAGGTTCCCCGTTGTTGCTGTTGTTGTTGCTGCCCGTCTACCTACTCGTTTACCACTTGAGAGCCCCTCCATTTCGGGCAGCCACCGCTGGTCGGCCTCAAGTGCCTTATGGGGCCTTTGGTTTTGGTTCTCTGGACCTGGCAGGCTGCATAATTTAGCCGCCAGTTTTTGTATTGGGAAGGGTTCCCTTTTTGGCTGGGATGAGGGGAATACCGAAAAACACTTGAGGTTCTTAAAAACAAAAATGAAATCCACTTGAATTTTTATTTATGTTAATCAAAATTAATTGTTTGTGATTGTCTGCCTCCTTCGGCCAGCCTCCTGCAGCGACCCCTGATCTTTGAAAGTCCTTTCCTGTCCACGTTTCCGGTTGCAAAGGATTGAAAACAAGATTTTCTCCATCGGTCAATCTTGTTTTATCACTGAACTGTGGGAATCATTGGAAAAGGATTTAAATTTCCTCTTCTTTCATACATAATTTGGAGTCTTTAAGATTTCTACGGACTGCAGGAGATATAGGAATTATGTCAGGAATATAATTCAAAGATTCAAGATTATATAATTCTACAATTGGAACTGAAGTCTGTAAGCTTTTTTGCTAAGAAATAAACGTAAAATTCCTAAAGAATTCCAGGCTTTCTAGGCTTCGAATTCAAACATTAAGAACGTTTGGAAACATTTAATTCCTCATGATTAATTTGTTAAAAATATAGTCCGAAATTAAAGCCTTATAAATGGGAACGTTTCTGAGGATTTTCTTGATTTAAGAAACATAATAAATTGTCTTTAAAATCAAGATCCCCTGACTTTTATAAAATACAATTGACAACTAAAATACTTTGATCCTCAGTCTCATAATGTTCTCTGTCTTTATTAAAAAGAAAACCTGAATCTAAAATGTTTAAATAAGAAGAAGAACGCTCTCAAGGATCCTTCATTAGTTTAAAGACTTTCTACCTTCTTTCCAAATTCAAGTTGGTCTAATTTCCTTTTTGAATTCTTCTGATTCAGTTTCTCTTTCGATTGCTTAGGTCTTCCTTCCCAGAACTGCCTGAATCTCCCTACTATCTCAGTTTAGCTGAGAACTTTTCAAGCCACCCAGGGAACTCGGCATCCCACACCTCCGACTCCGACTGCGACTCGGATTTGGTCTGCAGCCTCGGGGATTTGTGGGCCAAACTTCTAACAAACAAAACTAAAATTCTAGACTTTGTATTTCTTTTATTTCGTTGTGCGATTTGCATAACCAGTTCCGAGTTTCTTGGTCCAATCGACCCGACCCGCTGGCTGGCTGATCGGCCGGTTGGTTGCCTGTTCTTTGGTTCTCTTTGCCATTGCACTGGCCATTGCCCGGGGCGGTTGGCTGGCTGTCCACCTGCTGCGGTGATTTGCTATGACAGCAGGCGGCAATCGGAGCAACGAGAAACCGGTTAATCGAACCTCGCAACCCGCTGAGGTGGCAAAGAAATCAATGGTTGCCCGGGCGCCAATCAATGGGAATTGCAAGGCGAATAGGAAGTCACCACGAGGGCCGGGCAGGCTGAGTGATGACAGTTTTCTGGCCAAAAATAATTGCACAGTTGCGGAGTTGCAGAGATTTTGGCTTTCACCCGCGATGACAGGCGGCAAACGCATCTTTTCAAGTGCATTCAACTTTCCTATGCGCAGCGAAATAAAATCAAACCAACATTCGTTGTAATTATAACCATCATCGGTGGGGGGGAGATGGATGGAT
Organism: Lissocephala sabroskyi; assembly: GCA_037075105.1. Taxonomy (NCBI): domain Eukaryota; kingdom Metazoa; phylum Arthropoda; class Insecta; order Diptera; family Drosophilidae; genus Lissocephala; species Lissocephala sabroskyi. The sequence continues at coordinate 4,885 of JBAMCP010002143.1, read as the reverse complement.
GGATGGATGGTTGGGCCCATCTGTCATCCATTGGCGTTGGCCGCATTTGGTTGGCAATGATGAGCATTGAACTGATTGTGCGCTCAAGAGCAACCGAGCCAAATGACAGGCAACAGCAATTACACCGCCAACAGCAACAACGGCGACAACTTTTGTGGCAAAAATATAAAAACTGCATGCAAATAAACGAGGCGTTGACCCGCAACAGCAGCGGAACGAGGCGGCAACAATCGAACGGATACCCCCACCCCCACCCCTGCCCCTTGCCCCATAACTGGGGGCGCTTGCCGGTGGAGTCGAGCGGCTTCTTTGGCCGTTGCTGCCCACGCATTTCCCAGCTCGGCGGCAGCTTAGATGGCTCCATCGATTGGCCTCGCCTTCGCCCCTCCCTCCCCTTAATTATGCATGTCGTCTGGAAATCTATAAACTAATCAGGGAGACATTTCGTATGCAAATGCAGGGAGGAGTGGGGGACAAAATGCCTCATTGATTTCGTTTTTCTGGGGAGATTTGTTGGGCCCTTCCCTCTTGGAAATTCAATTTTCTTTACCATTTTTTATCGATTAACGGGGGGAAAAGTAGCTGAAACGGTAAATTGAACGGCCCACGCGTCATCAAATTTTAATTTGTTTGACGGAAAATTTTCGAGGGCACACAGAACTTTCATCTAGGAATTCTCAATATGCCGTTGTTGCCGCTCGGCAGCAGCAGCTGCTGCTGTGCAACACCAGCAACAATTGTAAGCGCCAGAAGCGTTGGCAGTTGAATTGCTGATTTGGTTTTATGAACACACAAAAAAATCCACTACAAAGACAGACAGCAATGCAGGCGGTCGGCATTTGTGTGACGACAACAACAACAACAATGAGCGCTGCTCGGCATTGTTGCTGTTGTTGTTGCTGCTGCCGTGCGAGGCTAACAAACTCAAAGTGGAACGTGGGCGTTCAAATTGAACACTAAACCCAATTTCACTCACTCGGCACACACACTCACGCACACACACACACACTGCTAAAAAAACAATGATTGGTGTTGTTGTGTTTCAGCACGCGATGCACATTGTTCGGCGGCAACAACAGCAACGACGAAAAAAAAAAAAAATTGCATAAGCAAAATTGAAAGAGCTGAAAATTTTTACTCGAAATTTTGTGGTTTTTTTTGGGTAAGAGAGAAAAAATTATTGTTTAAAATAATTGAAAAATAAATTCAAACACAAATTGAATAAGGAAAATAACAAGAAAAATACAAAAGACTAAATAATTAACAAAAAGAAGTTGAGAATTTTATTAAAAGTAGAAAAATAAATTGAAAAATAAACTGATTTTTGATAACAATAAAAATTAAAGTAAATGAAATGAATTATTATAAAATCGAGCTAAGAATTTTATAAAATTAAAAAATAAATTGCAACAGAAACTGAAACAGAAATAAAAAAGATGAAAAACAGAATTTTATTAAAAGTTAAAAATAAATTAAAAAATAAACTGAATTATGAAAAGTAAACAAATAAAAATACATAAAGTGAATAAACAAATTTATAAAAATAACACAAATCAAAATAAAAATTCAACTACCTCAAACGAAATTATTAAAAGACCAAGATAAGAATTATATTAAAAGCTCCGGAAAAAAGTATTTCATTTAATTAAAAAATGAAGCCAAAATAATAAGTTATAATTTTCTGTTTTTTTCTGACAAATAAATTGGATAATGTTTTAAAAAACTTATTCATGAAATAGTTTTTCATTGGGGATAAAAATAAAATTATATTTAACTTTTGCTTTGATGAAATTGTAATAAAATACTATAAAAAAAGATTGTCCAAAATTTTGTTAAAAATACAATAACAAATAATAAAATTTAATAACATAAAATAAAATATAATAACATATAATAAACTGAAAAAAAAAATCAAATTTAAATATTCTAAAGTGAATATCAATAGAGAATTGATCTTGAAATTGTCATCATACGTTTTTAGATTTAATTCATTTTTAAAAACAAAACTCAAAATAATTTTTTTTAAATGCTATAAACATTAATCACATTAAAACACTAAATAATAAAAATTAGTTACTTAGAGAAAAAAACAAAACAAATGAAAGCAAACGAAAACTGCAGGCAGCCCGAAAAACCGGCCAACTTTCGGGTCCTCTCGACCCCCAGCCAGGCGGGCCTGACTCCCGATGACCCCTTGTTAGAGCGGTGTGTGTGTGTGTGTGTGTCGCAGGAGGCCGGTTGGTCAATGAGGTTCAACGTTACCACATTTTGCATAAATCCTGCCCCACCCCCCGGCCCCTGTGGCTGACGTTGTTGCCGGCAAAAACTTCCAAGTGGTGCGCCGCCCAATCGCTTCAGCCTGGCGAAGTGTGGCTAAGCGGCCACCGCGAGGGGCTGGCCCGGTGGTTAAACTATTTCTGCATTGATTTGAGTTGGCACGAACTTTTGACACGCCACGTTTGTTGCAACAACAACGGCCGGCGTGGCGGGTGGCAAGGAGCTGCCCCGAAAAGGGGCCTGTCGTGGGCCGGAAATTTAGTTGCAGTTTTCTTTGTTGTTGCTGTTGGCGGTGGGGTGGCCGGAAACAGGACAGACAGGAGGTGGTGAGTCAGGTGATTAAAATCGATGGCGGACGGACGGCCAACGACTTTAAAAGTTTCCCCCAAATCTTTTGCATCTTCAAGTTTGTTTGATTTTTTTAGTGTCAATGACTTTTTGGGCCAAAGTTTCTTTTTTTTTTTGTTGCTGCTGCCGCCGCTGCTATTGTTGCTGTTGCTGGTGGTTGGTGCCGCCGCTCTCTTTTTCTTGCTGACTAATTCGGTGGCCGTTGGCGGCGCTGGCTTCGCAGTCGCCGGCAACGCGCGTTCGCATTTAAATTTTTTTATTTTTGTTGGTTTTTTTATTTTTATGATTTCACCGCTGCCACAGCTGTTGTTGTTGTTGTTGTTTGTTTCCCCAAACTTCATTTGCATTCCCTCCGTTTGTTGTCATTTTTTGTATTTATTTTCCTGTGTTTGGCTTTTTTTCCGCCAACTGAAGTATGCAAAAATCTAGCGATGCGCTTAAAGCTTCCGCCTTGGGGAAGGACAACCGGGGTGGTCCCCCCACCCCCTCCCCCCTAGACAACAACAACAGCAACATCTCTGGGCTGTGAACTTTCGCGGGGGCAGTCGTGATTTGTGGGTCATTCAGTTGGCTGCGCGGGGCGGTTGGAGGGGGCGAAGGGCACCTAAGGTCATCTAACCGTTCACTTGTTTGCAAAGAGAAAAAAATATAAAAAAACTTAACAAAAAAACATCAAATCCCGTTAACATTGTCATGACATTGGCCAGAAGAAAGCAGCGGCGGAAGAGAGAGAATCAAGCCAGAAAGAGAGGCAAGATAGCCGAGAAGTGGGGATCAAAGCGAGTGGATTTTTCCATAGCGTCGATTGTTGTTTTTGTTATTTTTGTGATCAGCTGATTTTTGTGGTTGATTTTCGGGTGTTTGAAATTTTTTTGGGGATTGAGAAAATAAACAGGAAAACAGAAAGAGAGGTAAAAATAAATCAATAAAAATATATAAAAATAAATGAAAAAAATAGAAAAAAATAAATATATTGAAAAATATAAAAAATAAATAAACTAAAAATATATAGAAATTGACTAAAGAACTGAAATTAATTTTCGGTTTCTTAAGCATTTTAAAGAACTGAGAAATCAGTTTATATAAAAAATCATTAATCATTAAATAAAAATTTCATATTTTTATAAAAATAGAGAACAACCAAAATTCACCTAAAAACAATAAAATTCATCCATCAAAAGGCAAATCATAAAATAAGAAAAATAAATCTCCCACCTCAAAAAAATCCTCCTCTTAATTTAACTAAAAAATTCCTCAGCTTTTTTTCTCTGTGTTTTCCTCATGAATTTTTGGCAAATTTGTTTTTCATAATTTTAATGAATTTTTCCCTTCGGCTTTCTTTTTCTAATTTTTGTTTTTTCGTTTGTTATTTTTTCATTTTGGGCTTTTTGTTTATATTTTCATTGAGACTTTTTTGTTGTTGTCAGCGATTTTGTCGTTGTTGTTGCCGCTGCACTGAATGGATACCAACAGCTGTGAGAAGTCGGTGAGATTTTTGTTTACTTTGGCCGATGGGCCATAAATTTTCCCCAACTGACTCGAATTGCCAGTAAAAATAAAACCAGAAAAGCAACAAAAAATATTGAAATATTTGTTGTTGATTTTTTTTTTATTTTATGGGTTCCCCTCCCCTCCCTCCATGTGCTGAAATTCTCACACGAAATTATTTTTAGGCCTACAAAAAAGTATAAAGGAATTTAGTTCATTTTTCTGCCCTTGGAATATTTGACATGATTTTTGTTCCCTGGCACACGCAATCGTTGTTATTTTTGTTGTTGTTGTTGCTTTGAATTCTGGCTTCCGTTTTTTGTTGTTGTTTGTGGCCCCGTGAAAGCAGCGAAGAAAGCCTGTGTGTGTTGTGTCTGCAACGGTAACGGTTCGTTGTCTGGCCATGGCAAACATCCCACCAGAAGCCAAGATACAGGGTGACGCAGTCAGCGACGTCGGCGGCGGCGGTTTGCATTTTTAGTTTCTTTCTTGCGGTTTCTTCTTTGTTTGTCTGGTGGGGGATTTTTTTTTTATATAATAAGTCCCCGCGCCACCACACAATTCATCATAGTTGGGGCCAACCGTCTCACCATCTGTCCAAGTGTCCGACTGTCTGACTGGCTGTCTGGCGGGCGTTGGTCATTTTTGGCAGCCAAAACCGCCGCCTCATCATCATTAAATTCAGACCAGCCCCCTCCCTCCCCCCCCCCCCCCACACACACACGCACACCTCTTTTGTAACCCGGAGTCTATGGGACCCCCGCCCCCTCCC
>JBAMCP010002142.1:0-14711 GCA_037075105.1 Lissocephala sabroskyi | reverse complement strand
TTCTTGTTGTTCTTCTTGCCGGGCAAAGAATCAAGCAAACTATCTTTCAGTCTCGTACGGTTCTTTGGCCCAAGGGTTCATCAGTTTGTGCGATTGCATGTAACTTGATAAAAGGTCAGACGGATAAGTAAAATCGATCCAGCCTTATCTTATTTGATAGCTTATCCTTGAACTTTCCGATTGCACGCAGCTGCCAGCGACTTGCTGTCCTTTTATACAATTCAGAGGCGGTCCCAAGATCGGAACTTATTAACTTTTAGCTGTGAAAAAAGCTCCACCAAGAACGTCGCTAGATGAAAAGACTGACGAAGAATTGGACAAACAGCCAAATGAAGCAAATTGGACAGACAGACAAACAGGCAGGTAGGTGGACGGGCCATTTGATCTTTAAACTGATAAACACGGCCGATAAGAAGGCGTTAAAGTTGGCGGGCAGAAAGTGAAACGGAAAGTTAGGAGGAGACGAACAGAGAGGTTGCACTGCCAGGGCAGATGGACAATATAGAAGAGACAGACTGATAGATGAGCGGAAAGAGAAGGCGGCTCTTCAATCGCTCTGTCCATTGTCTAGAGTCTAGACCTATTAGATCTCTTTGCTCAGGGATTGTATAAATGGGCAGAAGATCGAAGAAGCTGGCTGTTTGCTGCCCAAAAGCGCAAGTCTTTTTACAAGCTCCATCAAAGAATGAAATATTAAAGAATGAATGAGAAATTGAAATATTAATTTTATTTTGTAATTTACCCATAAAAAGAGCTTCAAGATAACAGCACAGCAAAAACAAAAGCAAAGTGCTACCAAATAAGAGTCATATGGGAAGAAATAGAATAATCTACAGAGATTACCACCGCAATTTATTAAATTTAAAGTACAGTGTATACCAGAGTCGGGTAAACTTGGCTCTTTTTTTTATGTACTTATTTTTCAAATCTTTCCTCTTTCTCTTTCCATTGTCTGGCAATGGAAATCACAAAAATCAAAAGTGTCGGGCCTGACACGCTCGAGTGTTTGGCGTCTGTCGACTGACAACTCGATAAACCGATCCTCCTTTTGTTCTTTCAGTGCGTCCGTCGGTTACCTTCGAGTATGGTTTTCAAAGTGTCAAAGAACAAAACAAAAAAAATATATACTACATTTCGAAAATAAAATGTTTGAGATTCCAATGAGAAGGAAAAAGATCTAAGCGAGTGAAGTAGGGTAAAAAAATCATGAGATATGGAATTTCTATCAATTTTATTGGATAAAGAATTATCCACAACAAAAAACTACGCTTTTATCTTCATGATTGTGCCTCGGGGTTCAGGCACACCACCAAAGCCATTGTGATTGAACCGCTTTCAAGAACACAAAAGACCCAAGCGAGTTCACAGACAAGAATAAAAAAGTAGAACAAGATCGATTTCTGCTCTTAGATTGTATACAAAAATAATACAGAGTATGTTGATGTTTTTTAAATATTTTTACACTTCGAACGTTCAAACGTTTGTTAACTAATTTCTAGACGTATTCGAATGGTCGGCTTGAAGCCCAGAGAAAAGCCAGGGGATTAATGGCCAAACACTTTACACAACATGGAAAATGCATACACAAAACTGCAGCCAGCGTCAGTAGGACCCACAACACCCCAACAGTGTGTGTGTGTGTATGTTGGACATGCATTTCCACTTTGGCAATTGACGGGGTTAACGAGTCCTCCCATCCCACCCTTCTGACTTCCACGAATGCCTCACGTTTATGGATGCTGGCCACATTTCTAGCCACTTGGCCATAATTATTTGCGAACAGTGAATATGAAGATCCTGGGATAGTCATACTCCTAACATTGGGTTGGCTTTATGGATGTGAAATATGGACGTGTGGGAGAACCCGAAACCGCAGAAAGGAGTGTGCCATTTGTCAGTCGAGGCTGCGGTAAAAGAGCCAAAAAGTCCCACCGCCCATTGCCTCATAATTGGCTGGCTTCCGAAGAACGCACACGACAATTATTTGGACAATGTGATAAACGATTCGCGGTTCTTTCTCCGCCGCTAACAAGCAACCAAACAAACAAAACAAAAACCTCAAAGCTGACCAACGAAAAATTTAGTGCCCCTCGTGCGCGTGGAAAAAGTCACAGGAGCAAACCGAAATGACACATCAGATAAACCAGAATCACCAAAACAGACAGACACCAAAAACCCGCTCCTCGACCAGAAGATCCAACAATTGATTGCTGCAGACGCAGACGACTCCCCTCGCATTCGCTATTCGTATGGAGCCGTCTCCCCGCCATTTGTACTTGGCCATGCAAAAGCTGCGCAGGCGCGACCGTCGCCGGGGCCAATGCAGTCCTCGTGTACACGGAGTACAACACAAATTGCGGTGTCATACAACGTGTTGTGGACGGACAATGGGTCCGGGGCATAGTGATGGGGGAAATTGAGCAGCTCTGTGGGCCTGCCAACAATGAACATTAAAATGCGTCGACTTGGCGTTTCGACTGTGACTTCGCCAGGAGTTATACATTTGAAGGACCAACTAGATCATCGGTGAAGAAGAGCCAAGCCATATAAATTGAGACTGAATATATTTCGACGCCCCCAGATTTATTTTCTTTTAAAAGCTAAATTCATATTTTTAGATGGAATTACTGTTTACGGAGTTCTAAACGCCGTTAAAGAAATGACTTGAAATTCATCTGGTTATCAATAAACTTTTAGTATGATTGTAAGTCTGTCTTTGCTGTCCCGTTGAGCGCTGAATTGAAAATAATATTAATACGAAATAAAAAGCTTAGAGGAATACAACAATTTGCGTTAAATCAATTGGAAACACTTGCACACCAATTTTACACACTCGCTAGTTCGTTCCCAAAACGAATTCAGTTCACTTCTACCGCGATAAAGATGAAACTCGGTCTATTGTTCCTAATATATATTTCACCAGCGTCGTGCAAACACTCCTCAAGAAATAAAAAAATCCTCCAAGCACGCAGTCCCATGGAAAACCCAGGCACGCTTTCCCTATGCAATGAAAGCAACCCGACCGACAACTGCATATCACCTAGGGGGCTTTTCGGGCTAATTTTTCGTGTAGCGACTGATGCGGCAATATCTACAGCAATAGAACTTTTAACAAGGGACAAGAAAATCGACATCAAATATCCAACCAACTTTGGAAGCCCAATGGCGTCGAAAAACTTATGCTGCCGGCCGATCTATATAAACTTTAAGCCTGTCGATGAGTCCTTAAACTGCGGTTATTTCGATAACGCTTGGATCACGAATACTGGAATGTGTGGCAAAAAAATATGCAAGGACGGAGCTGCCCCAAATCATTTGTATTGTGGACAAGGAACTTGCAATCTGCTCGGTTGTAATTGCGTAGATGGATGCAGAGAAGGCGACTTTTATGGCAGTTTTCAAAGATTATATCAAGGTCAACCGGTAACTTTCGGATAGGCAAGAATCCTAAATGGCAACGGCAAACAAATAAATTATAATACAGCAACAGTCGAGGTTAGTTTGGGGGTTCCTTCGCAGAAAACTATTATCAAAATTACTAGTTCTCTTGACCCCGAAAAAAACGGATCCGGCCGCCCGCACGCATTTGGCCAACAACGTGATAAAATAACGGGCCAACGACGTCAGCCGAAAAGCTTAAGCTGAGCTCCCCACCGCCCCCTGGCGACGGGCAGAGGCAACCTGTTCGATGTTGGCTGCAACGCGTTGGATGGAAAAAACGTGAGCCGTGTTGGCCGGTAAACGTGACTTTGCTGGGTTCGAAGCGATTTTGGTTGGCCTAGTGAGCTGCGCTCAGCTGGCCTGATGTGGGGGGCGGGCTGGGCTGGCACGTTGATTTAAACACAAATTACCCGATTCGATTACATGAGGGGGCCCCCAGCGAGCGAGATAAAAACCGTTTTGCAGCGCGCTGAGCTAATCAATGGCTTTCAATAAGCAAATCACCTGTAAGCGGCGGCAACGTGACAACCCTTGGCCTGCTGGTGTTTATCGATAACACAAAGAATCGAAAGCCACGCGCTGTGGCAGTGGCAGTGGCATTGCTCTTATAATGAGTGCAAAAGTGAATGAACTTGCCCCCGACACTTCACACAAATTCAATTGCGGCGCCGCGGCAACGGCGCAGTGCTCGTTGACCGCAAACCAAAAACAAAAAGATGAGGGCGGCGAAGAAGCGACGAGAGCTTTCTGGTTTGTTTGTCTGCTTGGGCTTATAACTTTCACACTGCCCGGTGGCCGGCCACTTGCCGCACACAAGGAGAGAGCGAGAGGGAGTAGAACGAGGGAGTAAACGGCAACCCTGCCTCCCTCTCTCCCTCAACAAATGATAACGCACAGCGCCCTCTCCCGGCCGACGTGCGCTCTCTCACGCACACACACGTCTGTCCGACGGCGGCGGCGGCAGTGTAGAAATTTGGGTCTTGCTCTAGTTTTCACAAGCAAAGTTCAATGATCGATTGCAGAGCCGAAAAACAACAAAGAGCTTCGGGCGAGTGCGTGTGTGTGTGTGCCGATCGAGCGAGAGGAGTGGGCGAGAGAGCTGCCTGCATGTGTGTGTGTGTGTGTGAACAGAACTGAATTCACGCGCGTCATGCATGCAGAAGGGGAGGGGGTAGCTTCGCTTTCTTTTTATCCGTTGCAACAGTCGGAAAGAAATTCGTCAGCAAAACATTTTATAATAATTATTTATTTTAGCATTTCTCGTTAGAATAAAGAAATCACAGTTGTCTGGATGGACAACTCTGATTGGCTGGCCGAGCATCAGACGCGTCGGCTTCGCCTTCGTTCGGTTCGTTCGTTCGCACAAGAATGGAAAGTCAATGCACGCAGTCGACGTTAAGCGCCCCCCCCCCCCTCTCCATCTGACAAGACGGAAGTTGGCTTTCTTTTTTTTTCTGGTGGCCGTAATGAAATTGTTATTAGAATTTCACATAATGTCATTTAATTTGGCTCAACGACACACGGAGACGGGTTTTTCGTGTGTTGTTGGGTTTAAAAACCGTTATTATCGATCGGTCAGCAATTAGTGCAATTCGAAGAAGAAGACGCAACTTGGGGTTGGGGGATCGTGCGTGATTGACCAAAATTCGTTAATTGGAAGATTATCAAGAATTATAAGCCGCTCTCCCATCGGAGTTGTACTTTCTTTTGGTGTTTAACTTTCAATTGGGGGAACTTTTCTTGTTATCAACTCAAATTTCTAATGACAATTTTCTTTTATATTTCTTTCAGCTCGAAAGCGAGGTAAGTCCCCGAAAAGCTTTACTTACCTCATTATCCGTTATTTGCCTTCAAATTTAACTAAAGAGAATTCGATTTGGGTAAAATTAAGTATACGACAAGGAATTTAAAAGGATAAGGAATATATTTTTAGTATTTTTTCTATAACCTCTTCAAGACCGTTTTATGGGAATCTCAAAAACATTCGAGATCTTTGTTTGGGACTTAGGAGTTTCTTAGTTTCCTTAACTCGTAGAACCGCCAGAAATTCTTTAGCTAAATTGTCACAGGTGGCCGAATCTAACCTAAAAAAGACTTTCAAATTTCTGGAGAGGGGTAGGGGGGGGGGGCAATTACATAACAATCAGGCCCGCAGCTCGAAGTAATTATCCCCAAACCAGGGAAGAGAAAATACAAACGGTAAAAGAAGAAGAAACGAGAAACAAGTTTGCCGCTAAGAATTGGGTAAAGCCAAGGGTTAAGCGAAAGAAGAAGAAGAGAGACGTGTTACAAATATTGGGCCAGGTTACCGTTATGCCCACAAAGCAACAATCAGTCAACTCAGTCGGTCAGTCAGTCAGCCAGCAGAGCGAAAGAGACGGCGCTTATTTTCTTATGTAATCAATTACAACAAGAATGATAATGAAGAAAGCAAGCACAAAAAAGAGTTGGAAGGGGGGAGCGCTTTTTTTCTCTCTCTGCTTCTTCTTTGGGCAACGTTCTTACTTTCACCGCTTAAGTAGGCCGGTCGGTCGGTCGGTCGGGCGATTAACAAACACACTCCACTCACACACACACACACACACACGCACGCACGCCCAACTCAACCGGCTCGGGCAGCTTGGCCATCTTGTAATTATGAAACTTTCACGCAAGACACACACACACACACACCTCACACACACACACGTAAGCAGGCCGAACATTCTGTTTGCTGTGCTGCAACTTCTTCTTGGCTTTTCGTTTTTTTTGGGGGCAGTTTCCAGTTTAGAATTGGGTCAACTAACGGGAACTTAAGCATGCAGCCGCCAGCAAGATCAACGTCAGAACGTAACAAGCTGCGTCATCGCCCCCCACCCCCTTCTCACCCCCCCTCGCTCTCTCTTGCTCCCACCGAATTTCCAGCCAGCAAAACCGGTTTACGCCCGGCGCCTGTCGGCCAACAAGTGCAAGCGAGACGGCCATATGTCTCGGGGTTGCCGTCGTTCTAAATTCGGCTTTCGGGCTTAGCCGAAGGCTGGCGCACTTAGAACCGAACTTATGTTGGTGTGTGTAGAAAAAAAAACACAACTTCTTTTATGTGATTTTTTTCAAGAAGAGAAAGTGTTACGCCAATTGATTGTTTAATTAATTTTGTTTTTTTTTTCCTGCCCTGCCAGCGTTGCCGTTCTGCTTCTTCTTGGGCTGGCGAGGCCAATGACCGTCGCTGCCGGCGTCGCTGTAGCGAGTAAAAGTTTTTTTTTTTTTTGACACAATGCGCTTCATTTGTTGGCCAAAAGTCTACTTCTGGCCAACCACCGATCGCTGATCGTCGTCGTCGTCGTTGCTTTCCCAATTTTGCCAGCAACAACAAAAACCGCCGTCAGCTTTGGCGCTTCTTCTTCTTCATTCTTTGCGCCATTTGCAATTGTTTGTGTGTGTGTGTGTGTGTGTGTGTGTGTGTGTGTGTGTCTAATGTGTCAACTGTACATGTCGAACCGTATGAATTATGCATTTTTTTTTTTTAGCTCACTTACAACTTTCCAAATTGCTTGCTGCTCGTCTTTGGTTGCTGTTGTTGTTGTTGGTGTTAATGGTGCTATTGCCACTGTTGTTGCCAAATAGAAAACTCTAGTTATATTTGCACTTAGACTTTCACGGATCCGCCATACGCTTTGGCCCCGCTTCGGATCTTCCAATTAAGATAAAAATTTGCCACTTGAATTTCAAGCAGAAAACAAATTAGAAACTTCAATGGGGTTTTTTTTTCTTCCCCCTGAAAACTAGAAACGTCAGCGGAAGTCATAAAGGGAAAGTTCTTTCAAGTGATCTCTACGGAAAGATTAAAGATAGATCGATAAACGGAAATGATCTTCGGAGAGAAGATAAATGATTAAGATTATATAAGGGATTTCTTGAGTCTTTCTATAAAAATCAGTTTATAGGATTCCATTAAATTCTTAAGGAACCTTGCAAAGTCCGAGAGAAAAACATTCAGATTTCTTAATTATATAAACATCGGGCGGAATCGTGTAATTTACAAAATTATATAACCCTCCGAAGCGTATAAATAAAATCGGAAGATAACACAAGCAACAAAAAAAAAGTCACATGGGCCGTCGATGCTCGAGGAATTCGACTGCAGCCTCTCGAGAGAAGCAGCAGCGGCGGCGGTGGCGGATGTGGCGATTACGAAATAAACGAAGAACAAGAATGAAATGCACACACACACACACCGGAGAGGGGATTGATTCTTTATCCCTTTTATAGCAGAAAAGAAAAAAAAATGGCAAACGGCGCAAAACAGAAAATTCTTGAGAATCGCTAAATTTAGAAGTCATTTCGTCCCCCCCTCCCCCTTGGGCCGATTGCACAGCCGCCCCAACAGCTCGGTGTGTGCCAAGTAGGTTGATTGGTCATTCAATAAAACGATGGACAAGTCCACCAACCCAGAGAGCAAGAGAGGGAGAGCGGGAGAGAGAGAGCGGATCAAAGAGAGCGAAAAAAAAGGAACTTGAATTAGCGAACGGAGCTTTTTGTTGTTGTTGTGCTGATTTTGCTGCTGTGGACGTGGACAGGCGGCGAGTGAGTTTGGGCAATTTGCGCAGTTGGGCAGCTTCCCCTCCCCCCCGGCTGCCCACAGTCTGCGCGCCGACGACGTCAACAACAACAAAAGGCAAACTTGAACTTCGCCTGTAACGTGTCTGAACTTTACAGCGACGCCGGCAGCGACGCCGGCAATGACAGCGGACGATACACTCCCCCTTATCCGAGTTGCGTGCCGGGGGGGTTGCGTGTGCGCAGGGTGTGGCGGGGGCGATAAACAACAACAAATTGAATAAACAAATTTTAATGCAGTTACCGTTTAACGGGAATAATGATCACAGCGGGGTGCAGGAGACGAGGGGGGGATTCCATTGGAAATTCCAATTTCGACCCATTCGAAATTACCAACGAGCATTCAACTCGCCAATTAAATTAAAAAAGAAAAAAAAACCAACAAAAAATGTTTTGCTGACTCATGGGAAATGCAATGTGATGTCATCCAAAGTTCTCTATGGGATTATATGATTGGGGGGTGGGGGGCAGCTCGTTGGCGTGGGCTGGCTAACCTGCTGATTTTCTAGAATATTACAATTTAAGCAGTTTGTATTTCTTGGAATTTTTCTGTGCTCCCCCCCCGATAATCTCGTTTGTCTAGACGGAAAGGGTGTTCCAGAAAATCAAGAGGGCGCAGAAATTTAATTTAAATTCAAGAGTGCAGAGTTCAATCCGTAATATAATTAGATTCCCGTAACCACAATTCTCTAGGGGTTACGTATACTTAATAAATGTTAGGGCGCTTTTGAAATTACCCATCGTCTCAAAATATCTATTTATTCCTTATAGACAGACCAAAGTTCTTGAATTCTATTTAACCTTTAAATTATCTATTGAATATACGGATTATATATTAACCGTTCTTTTGTTGTCTTATCAAAGTCCTTACCCAATGTCATTTGCCGGTTTCTGTTTTTTTTGCCCAACTCATTGCAATTTCGAAATCTACCCATAAAACCAAAAACAAACAACCGCAATGATAATTTATATTTGCTTTAAATAGAATCCCCCCCGATTGTTGCAGGTCTTTGACTCGCGGGCTATGGAATTCTATATTCATTTCTCATTGTGCCCGCGATAATAAAACAAATTTTACACCTGTCTGGGTTTTTATCACTCTCCCCCTTGCCGTAATGTGGCATCACCCTATCACCCACCAGCGCCGCTTGCGCATGCGTAGATTCATAGCGCCTTTGACTTGGGCTTGGGTCGACCTCAGCGGCGCAGCTGCGCACTTCTGTACTAATTTATACAATAATATTATTTAGCGTGGTTGTTGTTGTTGTTTTAGTTGTTTTTGCGACGCATTGGCATACCAACCCGCAGCCGAGAGCAGCCTATCGCCCCCGACCACCTTCGGCTGGCGGCGCAGGCCCCCTGCGTCAGTGTGTGTGTTCGCGACGGAGACAAAACGAAACGAACGACTGATTGTTCAGCCTTGAACTTCTCTGCGAGTGCATTAACTCTGCGGCCACACACACACACACACACCGACGCACCCCGAGAATGACGACGGCTGCGCTGCTTTGCTCTCGCAAGCTTGCAAAAAAAAAAAACAGTTCTTTTTTTTACTCTCGGCTCTCTTTCGGCATGCATACGCAACGTGAGTGTGCGAGCGAGACGGGGCGAGTGTTCTTATTCTCTTGCCCACGTCTGTCCGCCGTCTGGCTTGTCTGATCTTGATCGTCGCCGTCGTTCTTGTTGGGCTGCCTTTATGTAATCTAGAATGCTGTCACACACACACACACACGCAGTTGAGCACACACAGATGTCGGGTTGCTGTACATATGGCAACTCTGTCGCGGTCCCCATGCAGGATTGTATTACATAAGCCAAGAGCGGCGCTCGCGACGCGCCAGCGATAAGTTTCGCTTTTTATGCACATGTGGGCGTGGCTGGTACAGTAATACTCCCACCAGACCGCAGAGAACATGTGCATAAACAGAGCGAAGCAAAATTCCCTGGAATAATAAGCACAGTGGTATGGGAACAGGGGAAACCTAGAATCAGCAGAGTTAGGATCCCCAATAATTCTGATAATCTTGATAGAGTTTCTTCCGATAGTTGGGCTAAAATAATGTTGAATACAGAACCAAGCAAAAGGCACAGTGGTATGGGAACAGGGGAAACTGAGAAGCAGTTTTGGGTAAAGCAGGGGAAACCGAGAAGCAGTTTTGGGTAAAGCAGTTGCTTAGGATCACCAATAATGCTGACTTATAAAGGAAATCTTGAGAAAGTTTCTTCCGATAGTTGGGCGAAAAAACTATTGCATACTTCCCAGAGATCGGCTCCTAAATAGTTTTGGTTTAGTAAGAAAATTCTCTTTACTCACTTAGCGAGTGCTGACTGTACCTCCTCTGTGTATAAAGAATTGTGCTGCTCGCTCCTTTTGTCTGTGGGTATTTTTTTTTTGTGTTTATTTTTTTTCTGAACCTTTCAGGCAACGCGCGTTGGCCTTGAACCGCCGCCTGTCGATCGAGAGTGAGTGAGTGTTTGCAAAACAGATACCCACACACAGACAGACAGACAGACGGACAGACGGGCAGACGGACAGTGGAACACTCACGCACGTACACCCTGTCACGGGGAGTTGTCTTTGCCACTTTATTCGCTTCTGTGTGCCCCGCCCCCTCGGCGCTCTCCACTCCTTCTGGCGTTCTGGGCTCGGACTGACCCCGCACAACATGGAGACCTTGAGATTCTTTGCACTCTGTGTGTGAGTTGGCCAACCTACCCCACCCAATAATTGGCTATCCTCGAACCCGATTCCCCCCTGGCCAGAGACTATCAAGTTGCGATTACGAATGCATTTTCAGAGTCTTATCAGTCCAATTTTAGTATTATTACCGTTGATAAGGGAACCTCGGAACCCTCTATATCAATCGTAATACCCCCGTTGGCAATGCAGCTGTGTGATTTTTTGTTGGTTTTATATCGAATTGTCCGCTGTTTACTCACCCGCTGGGGTGGGGGTGGGGGGGAATCTGTTAATGCAACGATGCGATCATCTCTCCCCACTTGAGAGCACTTTAGGCTCTACCGATAAACCGATAAATGTTGTATAATTGAGGCGAGCCGCAGTTGAAGGTCGACTCTCTGAACTCATCGGACAGCAGGGGGTGGGGGAAGACTAGATTGCGAAAGCTAATGAACTTTTGAATGGAAGGATGGGGGCACTGACCGATATTCGGCAGTCGCGAATCTCTTAGACGATTTGTAGAGGAAAAAAACCGCACACAAAGATAAAGGCGACGAATAATGAAGAAATATTTAAGAGATCTACATATAAAGAAAGTTACATATGTATATCTTTTGATATATTTGAATTTAAAATCTTATAATGTTTTTAAAGATTATTGTCGAGGAAGAGGAATAGAGATATCGAAGAAATTATGGAATGATTAATAGATCCGATAAACAGTCTATAAGATTTTAAGAGATCTCTAAAGTAATATCTCATTTTTGATATATTTCAGAGATTGCTTAACTTATTCCTAATGAAATTTAAAATCTTAGAAGATTATTGTCAAGGAAGAGGAATAGTAAATGTTATAAAGAGATCGCGACGTATTTAAGGAAAGATTAATAGATCCGATAAACAAAGAGGTGATATATTTTCAACATAGCTTTGATTTCCGCATTGCCAGTCGTCCAGCAACGCCAGCCGCTTTATGCAAGTGGATCGAGAATACATAACACCGCCATATAAGCAGGCATATAAAAAAAAAACCATATATGCGCGGATGTGGGACTTCTTTGTTGGCTTGTCCCAATATATATCCAGATATAGGATCCCCCCTCCCCTCTTTATGTATATATGTAAATAATTACCCGTTTCCAGTGTTTGCAGGGGCGTGAACCAGTGTGCGTGGCGGTGGGTGGAAGGGGGCGCGAACACTTGCACTTGCGTTCGCTGCCGGCGTCTGCGTCGACGTCTGGCCGACGTGCGTGTAAATATCCGTTATATTGGCTGCCGAGAGCGAGAACAAAGGAACAACTTTGCCCGTTTGTTGTTGTTGTTATCGATATGTTGTCGCTTGACTTCCGTGTGTCGTCACTAATCGACGCAGTTTAAAGTTTGCTCACTTTTTTATCTCAAAAAACTACAACAAAACAAGAAACCCAAAAATTTTTATGCGTTTTTTTTTTTTCAAAGTTTATGAATGAACCAACGCCACCCGCACGATCTCCGCTCCTGCGCGCTCTCTCTCTCTCCGTCTCTCTCTCGCAAGCAAAGGGCGAATGAGCAACGAAAAGAGAAAAAAAAAATTAACCAAGCAGCCGGCTAAGTGACTCACGGCAAGCTCTCTCTGTGTGTGTGAGAGAGAGAGAAAGAGAGCGGGGGGTGGGGGGTGCGCTTGGCTTCTTTTGTTGTTGAATTTTCGGGCTTTTTGTTTTGCTCGCTCGTTTTTATTATTGCGCGCCTCTGCTGGCGGTTGGTTAGCTTATTTAATTTGTTTTTGTTTTTGCTGTTTACCGTTGGCTTATATTATATGCAGTTTATTTGCGTTTCTTTTTTTTTGGTTGCTTTCATTAATTGCGCCACAAATTACAAGAGCATTTGAAAATGCCAAAGCGCCAGGCAATTATGAAATTCAATTTCACTTTTTACTTCTAAAATTTCGTGTTCTTAATTTTTCTGGGCTCTCTGCCGTTTCCACTTGAAACTCCAGCGACCAAACAATTCGACGCAAAACGTGAAACTGAAAATTCTACGCTGTTGCCGGGCAGACGCCGCCGGGCTGCTGCTGCTGCTGCTGCCTGACGTTCTAAAGCAGCAGAGAGTGCGTCAGAGAGAGAGAAAGAGAGCGAGAGAGCGAGAGAGCGCCAACTGAGCATGAGCGGTTGATTTGGAGCGGCTAAGCAGGCGCAGCAGCTTTAAACTGCAGCCCCCTGTGCCACACCCACCGCGCAGCTTCCTTGAATTTCACAACTGCAGGCTGAGCGGCCGCGCTGTCGAACATGTTCGAAAGCGAGCCAAGTTCATTGCCGACTTGTTGCCCATCGAACTTCCAACCAACGCGTTGTTCTTTTTTTTGGAGTTTTTATGGCCGCTCCCCCCGCCCTCCTCTTGGTCGTTCTCGATCGCCAGAGTCGCCGTCGACCCAGTTTTATTCTTTGCCGTTGCTGCCCCCCAACTTACCGTTGCTTAGTGTTCTTTAACGGGGGCTCAGCTTTCTCTTTTTACATACATAGTTTTTTTTCTTTGGTTGGTTTGGTTTGGTTTGACCAAAGCCAATTGATATGCTGGCGCAATCCTGCCAACGTCCTCTGCTGACGTAGGCCAACGGTCCTTGGTCATTTTCAAAACTAAACTTTTCAAGGTTAAGTCTTCGCTGCGTCCAATGACATTTGCCTCACACACACACACACAAACGGCATCCTCTCAATTCCTTCTCGGCCCTCAGAACTTTTCTCTCTCTCTCTCTCGCTCTCTCTGTCGTGCGCTCGCGTGCGTGTGCCCTGCGGGCGAAGCTGTTCGGTTCGCTGGCAGCGTTCGTTCATTTTTGGTCGAGCGTTTGGGTGCTTGTGGCTTCGGTGTGGCCGAGTTTTTTGGCTCAGACGAAATTTCATTAGCTTTGCACAAACTTACATAAGTCTGGGTGCGGGGGCGGGGGAGTTCAGCAGGACGAACACGAGGACAACGACGTCGGCAGTGAAAGGGAAAGGTTATTAGACTTCTTTGCTGGGCGACGTTGGCGGGCAGGACGAGGCTGCCAGACAGGCAAACATTTGCCGTTATATCGGTCGGTCGGGCGGGGGCAGCGCTGCTTATTTGGGTTTGTCGACGGAAGCGTCACCAATTTCGGTTGCGGGGGAGTTCATCAGACGGATCGGGGTCGGTCACATCGCCGGGGTCATAGGTGCAATGGCAGCCAGGATGAGGATAAGGACAAGGATATTTTTGGCTTTGACCTGGCGGGGTCGTCGGTCGGTGGCTTTGACTCTTGGGGAGTGCAAAATTTCCAGTTGGGAGTTTCATAATCCGCAAAAAAATAGAAATGCAACTCGAAAATCTGGTGGAAAATTCAATTGGAAAATTGACCCCAAAAAATCAAATGGGGGGAAAAAAGAAATTTATTTTTTGCTTTGGCTTTGGCAACTTTCTAATGCTGCAACTGCAACATGCAACAACGGGTTTTCTTCTTGCCGCCACAGCTGCCCCAAACGGATGTGGATGTGGCCTAGTCCGCCTCCCCCACCCCCTCCCCGTTGCACTGAACTGGCATTATGTGTGCCAAAATGCAACAGAGAGAAAAAATTATAAATTTCTCTCCACAGATCCGCGGAGTTGCCGCGTTGCCGCTTTGGCATCGTTGCCAATTTTCACTTCAAATTACTTAACGATTTTCCCAGTTTCGCTGTTGTCTTTTCGCAATTTTTCTTTCTCTTTTACGTCCCCCACTTCACTCCCCCCGTCCCCCTCCTTGTGGCTGTTGCATGTGGTTGCATATTAGCCTCTCCCCCACCCCCGCGGGTAGCATGCCTCGCGGCAGTTGCAACCACGGCGACGGCAGTGAAAAGTTGGTCATGACAATCAACTGGCAGCCAGTGAATGGCAAACAAGCCACCAGCAGAAGTCACGATCGAAGGGGGGGGGGGGGGGCGCTCTCTTTAGTTTTGCCGGCGCGTGTGCCGCTCTCTTTGGCCACCCACAAGCGAGCCGAGCCGACGCTGGCGTGCAATTTTGT